>VWZE01017713.1:534866-554743 GCA_013396675.1 Eubucco bourcierii | reverse complement strand
TTTTTTTTTTTTTTTTTTTTTTTATAACTGTTTAAACTGAATTTTATACCAATGTTTAAACTTAGTTGGGTGTTTAGCTTGAAGTTACAGGTTGCATTGGGACATATATTGTAGTGGTTTTACTGTATTAAAAAAAAAACAAAACAAAACAAAAAAAAAACACAACCAAAAAAAAAAACAAAACAAAAAAGTTTCCAAACTGCTGAAATGTTGCTGAAAATCATGGTGCTGGTAACAGTTCAACAATCCGTGGCTGCTCATTCTTGCCTATTCTTTACTCTTCCTCAAAGCAGGTTAGCATTGAAGGTGGCATTGATAAGCCTGCATGCGTGTTCAATATTTTTTCTTTCTCCCTCCCCCTTTCCCCATCTCCCTTCGCTCGCTCAACCTCTTTTGTTCAGTATGTGTAACTTGAAGCTAATTTGTACTACTGGATATCTGACTGGAGCCACAGATACAGAATCTGTATTGTTCTTACTGAAACACAGCATGGAATTAACATTAAACTTAAATAAAACAAACCTAAATTAAAAACGCCAAATACTGCTATGGCTTTCTTGTTACATTTTACTTGTTGATTTCAGCAAGAATAATTTTCCTTTGTTGCTTGTAATAGGAACACTTGGAAGGGGAGACAGAAGTGCCAGCCCTGTTCTTCAGGCACCACATAGAGTAAGATCCTGGTCTTGCGCGTAAGTAGTGTAGCTGAGAGCAGCCTCCCAGCCCCCAGCCTGCCTTGTAGTGAGGAGTCCGAAGCTCTTCAACACCTCTGATTCAGTCTTTCTCTGCCCAGATGCACAAAACCTCATTTTCTGGTTGGTGCATTCCCCTCACCTGCCCTTACAGCTCTTGTCATCCAGTGATGGGGTTGTTTAGCCTGCAGAAGTGGAGGCTGAGAGGAGGCTGTGTCACTCTCTACAACTGCTTTGAAGGAAGTTGGAGCAAGATGGGAGTTGATCTAATCTCGTATGTAGTAAGTAAGATATGAGGAAATGGCCTCAGGTTGTGTCCAGGGAGGTTCAGCCTGGGTATTATGAATAATTCCTTCCCAGGTGGCTTTAAGCCCTGGAACAGGCTGCCCAGGGAGGTGGTGAAGTCACCATTCCTGAAAGTATTTAGAAATGTATGAATGTGGTACTGAGGGATGCAGTTTAGTGCTAGTAGCTTAGCACTAGTGATGGGATTGTGAGCTCTAGGGGAGCAGTTTGGACTTCATGATCTCAAAGGCTGTCTTCTAACATCACCAGTTCTAGGATTCTATGAGATTGAGTGGGGCTGTTGAGACAGAGGAGGGGAATAATCATCCCCCTCCCTCTCTGAATTGAGCAAGGCAATGTAAGTTTGTGTAACAGAGACAGAGGTGGATGTTTTGTAAAAATTTATTGAGCGTAGTCTTGAGGAGGTTATAGAGGAGCGCACACAGCGTTGTATAGCATCTACACTGCAGCAAGGGCAGTGGCAGGCTGCAGCTGCACTACAGTGTATACAGTATTCCAGGCATCATGGCAGAAATCAACAGGTAGGAGACCAAGCTGGTCCTCTGTGAGTGGCAGTGAGGTTGGATATGTTTCATTCAGGGCTTGCTGCAACTGGTGTTGCTACTGCTTCAGGACAGAGGTGGAACACAAAAAGACTCATAAGGCAAGTGGAGTGCAAGATGCACCCTTTGAGGTCTAGAACATGGAAATGGAAGCTGGAGCTGTGACTGCAGTCAGTTGGTGTTTGACACAGAGCTGTCCACCCTGTAGCTGTTTGGGTTGTTATGTGAAGGTGCTTACTATGGACTGCTGGCACAGACCAGTTAGCTTTCAGAACAGGTGTCCCCCCAGCTGTGGGTTAGAACTGGAGTGACACCGTTTACTTTGGAAGATGCTTCCATGTGAAGGAGCTGTCAGCAGTTGGTCAGTGATGGTGGTGGTGCTGCACTAGCCCTCTCTTCCTCTTTAAGGCAGTACTGAGAGGCATTTAGATAAACACTGTGGAGCTTTGCTGTGGGAACTCAAAACTTCCAGTTATGGCTAAAACCATGGGGAAATGCACTACTTTTTTTTTCTGAAGGTGCTGCTCTGAGCCTGGTGAGCTGTGTGGGGAAGGGGCATTGGTGTCTCCCAGACAGGTACAGGGTGGGAGGGAAAGCTCATGTGCACATCTCGTGGCCGAGGACTACAGATTTCATTTCCAGCCTAGAGCAGCATCAAGCAGTGGTAACCTCTGCAGTTTGTATTAACTTAGTCTGGATGTGTGGATATGAAAGTTCCTACAGTATAAAAATACCACTATAGAGCAAGAAATGGGACGAGTGACTTCAAAAAAAGCTAAGTCTCTGAATCCAGATCAGTGAAGAGGTTACATGATAGTTTTCTCAGGTTAATAACCTTAACAATCATAAACTAAAACCAACAAAAATTGCAAATCTAAAACATAAAAAGTTTCCACATCAACTCCATTTCTTGTAGTGCATCTCTCATACTCAGCTATAAAGTATTTACAGGGTTTTACTCATTTACACAATATGGCTTTAAAATATCCTAACACAAAGCATCAAAATGTCTCGGAGCAAAATTCTTCATAGAACATTCTCTCTGAATATGAAGTTTGGCATTTCACTGTTGGTTTGGCTGACAGCACAGCAGAGTTGCTTGGTTTCTGATTGTGCTTTCAGATGATGACAAGCACAAGTTTTGGTCGTTTCCCATCAGGCTTTTAAAAACTCTGTAACAGAGTCAGAGCTACCTGTCCCTCAAAGCCCAGCTGAAGTGTTCCATGAGCCATGGTCCCACAGACGTTGGAGCCATGTGTTTTGCCACTAAGGTAAGGAAGAGAAGGCTTTTCAGGCTTTTCTTTTGGAACTTTCATATTAAGACAAAGCAAAAATGTATTTCTGTGTGTTGTCTGAAAGTGCAGGTCTTTGGTAACAATAAACAAAATGAGCAAAGCGAGGAAGGAGGGGGAGTTGTGCTGGGAAGGATCTCCAGCCAGTTTAGAGGGTACAGTCAGATGGAGGAGGTCTGTGGCACATTTTATCATCGAGAATTCAAACGAGGAGCAACCTGCAGGAGAAGGATGACAAACTAAGCAGTGTTGGAAACAAAGGTACCACAACAGAGTCAGCTCCTGAACATCCTGAACAAGGTCTTGCAATGACAGGACAAGGGGCAGTGGGTTTGAACTGGCAGAGGGGAGATTTAGACTGGATGTTAGGAGGAAGTTCTTTACAGTGAGGGTGGTGAGACACTGGCACAGGTTGCCCAGGGAGGTTGTGGATGCTCCCTCCCTGGAAGCGTTCAAGGCCAGGGTGGAGGAGGCCTTGAGTGACCTGTACTAGTGGGAGGTGTCCCTGCCTATGGCAGGGGGTTGGAACTGGATGATCCTTGAGGTCCCTTCCAACCTTACCATTCTATGATCTTCAAAGCACCCTAAAGATTGGCCTGTACAACTGTTACACTGCACAGTGTATGGAGGTGAAACTGCTGAAACCTCAGCAGGTAACCTGCAGCTGGGTAAGCTGGAGGAGTAGCAGTGCTCCCACACCCAGTGCCCATTTGTATAGAGACCACCCCAGGTCCCCAAGTGACTTTCATCTCCAAGGTCTCTTCCAACCCTTTCCATTCTGTGATGCTGTCATTTGACAGGTAGTAGGGAACAAAACCGGGAAAAAACATTTCTAGGGATGTTTTGGAAAGGCACAGGGTAGAAAAATGTGCTGTGGTTCTTCACAGTCCTGCAGGAGTTTGTTTGCTGTTGCTGATGGCAAACAGAGCAGCTTGATCCCTATTTGAGCCTGCTTGTGCACATGGACAGGAGAAAGAAATCCTGAGGCAGTACTGCTTTGTGGGTTTTTTAGGATGGACTGTTTGGAGAGCAGGGTGTAAATGATTGGTTGCTGTGCTGAGGCTGGTCAGGCTGCAGCACACTAGGGGGGGCTCCTTGTTGGCTCTGATGGCAGAAGGGAAGTCAGAGCAGCCTGAATGTGTTCTGGGTTTAGTTCTTAAAACCTTTGACAAGGCATAAATACTATTTACTCTATCTAGCTCACAAGGAAACTACAACCAGTCTGGGAAGGGAAGAGAATTTCTTTCTCTTTCTGTGTTTTCAAATGTCTTAAATTTTGATTTGTAACAGTATGGCAGTAAAGCCTGAGTTTTGGGAAGGAAGAAAGGCACTGACAGGATAATCACTTGAGTCTGAGTAAGCCTGGCAGTCTCTGGAGACTGCAGGAGGAGGGGAAAAGGCTGAAAGAGCAGCCAGAAAGGCAGTGGACAGTGTCCATCTGCTGCAGCTAGGGTTTAATGCCAAACCTGGGCTTGGATCCAGTGAGGGAACTGCAGCCCCTACTCACCACTGTTAGATGGCCGTTCTTGGCTTTGGCTATGAGCAGTTCTGACCCTGATACGAAGTCGATGATGCCTTCTTTGCCTTGCCCAACTGTGAATTTTATGCTGCAAGGAGAAAGAGGCAAAAACAGCTTTGATGAGTTGTGACCTCTCCATTAGATTAATTTTTACCCTTGTCTCATGTAAGTGGCTGCTTTGTGTGGATGCTGAGCTGCAGTGGAGCCCTGGCTCAGATTTATTAGGTAGGTGCACTTTGGTCTTCTGTAGCCCTGGAATGCTGAAACGGAACCCACACAAGAAAACCCAGGCAGCCCCCCGAGGGGCTTGGCTTCACTCACCTGCCCTGGTTGATGTTGACATTGTTGACTTTGTCTGCCTGCATGGCTGTTTTCGTTAGTGTCTCTATCACATGGTCACTTTGGAGCACAACATCTCCCTGGGAGGAGAGAGAAAGAGAGAGCAAGGCAGTGCTGTCAGTCTGCTGAAATGATGCTGCTGTAACAACTATCTCCATAGGTTAGCAGGGAAAAGCACTTCTCCAAGCAGACCAGTTCTTGCTGGAGATCCCTGGGGCCTCTGTTGTGGGTCACACTGCACCTATGGCAGTTAAGTCACAAGGTGCCAGTAATGGGCACAAGAGACAGCACCAGTCCTGGCAGTGAGTGAATCACTGGTGAGCCCCAGCTGTAAGCACAAGTGAAAAGCTCTTAGAGCTGGCACTTTTAGTGAAATACCAGTCCTTGTGTGCCCTCCCCTAAGCAGGGTCTTTGATCTTTGTGCCTTTAACACTTCTTCTAGAGGTGGGTAGGTGGCTGAGCCTCTTTACCTTCTGTTTGTTGTCCTCGCAGTGCACATGCAGCACGAAGAGGTTATCGCTCAGGCTGCTGACAGAGATGCCTGCAATAGAGAATGGCCATTGACACCCAACACAACACTGCAGGAGTCTCCCCTGCCTTTCAAAACCTCTCTCAGGGGCCCAGCAACTCCTGTTCCCACACCAAGAAACCCAACAGCTGAACCCACACCCTGTGGCTGGTGTGTTGGTTCTTGCAGAATCAGTCCTGAGCTGCTGCAGCTCTGGATTCAACAGTCCCACTCCTGCAGCCCACAGTGCCCTCTGTGCATACCCTGAGTGAGAGGCTTTGCCTCTGTCATGAGTGGCTCACGGTTTGCAAGATGGAAAAACTCCTCTCCCCAAGTAAGTGGGCAGGGATTTGTTTAGGAGAACTATGCTGTGTCTCAAGAGTGTATTTATTCATGGATTGTTTGGCTTCGGTATCCTGACACTAGATACAAACTGGATTAGCTATCTCAGTTGAGCTGGCCCAGCCCTAGCAGAGAAGAGTCACAGAAACCCAAAGCAGTGTTGCCCCTGGAAACCACTTCAACCACAGTGACAGTTACAAATGCAGAAGAAAGTGGCATCAGGTTGATGCTGAACTGATTAGCACCAAAGAAGCTGTAGCAGAGCTGGTTCTGAGGCTGGGGAGTGAGGAGATTCAGACAAAGCCAAACTATGACTACAGTGCACCAGGCAGACTCAGCAATTTCTAACAGTACAAAGCTTGTGGCAGATAGAGGGCTGAAAGCTGTCCCAGCAGCCTAAGCAGCTTCTCCCTCAGAGAGATGTGCAAGCAGGAAACTACTTTGAAGTGGGCTTGGGGAGATGAATTGAGTCATTTTGGTGACATTTTGTTGAGTTACGTTTGGAAAAGCTCTTACAAGGTGTTAGAGACTTCAGCTGCTTGTATCTGGTACCCAGGGCAAGGATAAATCAGTTGTTGCTACTTGCTTCATTGTAGCCAAGGTGAGGATCTATGCAACCAGGAGCTGCATCGATCCTTCTCGTCTTTCTTAGTCTCTTTGCATCTTCTACTGGAAAATGCAGTAAGTGGGACTACAGATATGGGTCAGTTTGGACTAGAACTATGGCTTTGGATTAGTTTGGACTGGATGTTAGGAGGAAGTTCTTTACAGTGAGGGTGGTGAGACACTGGCACAGGTTGCCCAGGGAGGTTGTGGCTGCTCCTTCCTTGGAGGTGTTCAAGGCCAGGATGGAGGAGGCCTTGAGTGCCCTGTGCTAGTGGGAGGTGTCCCTGCCTATGGCAGGGGGTTGGAACTGGATGATCTTTGAGGTCCCTTCCAACCTTACCATTCTATGATTCTATGGGGTTTGGCTCCCTGCCTGGAGGTCCTTCAGGCCCCCTCTCACCTGTCAGGTTGGTGTAGTCAATCCGCTGCTTGATTTTGGAGTCCTCGACGATGATGGCTGCGCTCTGGGTGAGCAGCAGCTGCCGGGACCTCGCTTTGTATCCTTTCCGGTCGTACTTGACCACAGGAACCGCGTACTGAAACAAGGGTCAGCAGGGCTGAGAGGCCAACCTGGTCAGCTGTCAGCTACCTCCCCTTGCCTGGAGGGCACTGACCTGTGGTTGGTAAGCTAAAATTGGAGGTAAGTGTTTTTGAGTCCTACTCCTAGTTCTGCCACAGCCTAGAGGAGTTCTGAACAAGCACCTGATGACTACAGCTCTGGGCTGGGGCCTTGTCAACCCCACAGCTGAGGCAGGTTTCTGACATCATTAAATGTGTCCAAATCTCCAAATGCTGTTTCTGAGCCCTCAGCCCTTCCCAGGCTATCTTCTGAGGCATTACAGCCTTAAAATACCATGTAACATCCTTGCTGCATCACCTTCAGAAATCTCTTCTGATACTCTGCTGAATTAACCCAAGGAGCTTGACAAAAGTCTTAGGCCACATATCTCACCTTAATTGCTTCATTTTCTAAAGCCTGAAGGATTTTAGCATTTATCTCTTCATTACCTACATTAAAACCAGAGAGGTGAGGGTCAGAAAGACATTTCCAGCAGGGAAGCAGTAGATTAATCCCTCCCTTCCCATTAATCTTTGCAGCAGCTACTCACCAAGTCGAGTGTTGATGAAGAGTCGAGGAACACTCTGAGGGTAATTGTCTTTTTTACCCTTAAAAATTTCACTGGCAATTACTTTTTGTTCCAGCTGCAAGGACAAAAGAGGTTTGCTTGTTCAGTATAAAATTTCTGCTTAATAAAAGGAGAGATTTGTCTTAGATGTCCCCTTTTGGGTTTGTTTGGGTTTTTTTTAGCAGTCATCTTGTGCTGGTCTCCTGAATCACACTAGTCATGAAATTACCCCAAATACTCCCCATTTTCAACAGCTACTCTTTTTTCTAGGGAGGAGGAGAAGTTCCTTTTTGTCTCCCCTTTTAAGCTCACAGGTATGCATCATATTTCCCTTTTAATCTGGGCATGGCATCTAGCCATGGTTAAAAAGGCTGCAGCAGTTCTTCAGGAGGAAGAGGGTTGGGTTCTCCTGCTCTACTCCATATGTTTTTGGTCCTGTTTCAGATTATTTCCCCTCCCACTCTGAAGCCTTTCATCTGGTCAATAGCTGAAGTCATGTCCTTATTAGCACTGACACACTGCAGCTCTCTGATCTCCTCCACCTTCTCTGCCTTATCCTCTGGCAGCACTCTGCAGTTCAGCTGCTGTGCTGCCCTGGGAGTTCCTGTTGAGACAATTAGTCACCATCAACCTTTGGACCCTTTGACAGTGGCAGCATTCCAGGGCACAGTCACCCTGTGCTGTAACTGTGACTTGTGCTCTTGGGTCCTACCTTGTGCTCCTAGAGAACAAAAGCAGTGAATGGAGGAAAGGGGACAGAGCCTGTGCTTTAATTAGGGTAAATGCAAGTTCAGGGGGCTGTTACATGGTGGCTGGTACCTGAGGTGATTCACAGGCTCAAATGTGGACAGATGTGGTGAGTCTGGTTTGGTGGGGAAAGGAAAGTGTTCTGCTGAGTCTCAGCCATGGGTGGGATTACTCCTGTGTCCCTAATCATAGGCTCAGCCACTCCCTTAGCTACAGCATTTCATTGCATGTGCTTAATACTCTGCAGGCCTTCACAGAGCATGATCAGCTGTGACTACAGCAAGCTTAGTGGCAGCTGTCACTGTGCTCACTTGTTCCATGCTTACATTTCCTATTCTGTCCCTTTACTAAGCCTTTTTTAATATAAACCTCCCCTACCTTTCCATTACTAAGATGAACCAAATCTGAGTATCATTTTCATGCTTTTTAGCTAGAGCAGCAGCTGTGACTGATAATGTAACATCTCTGATTGGAGAAGGGCTGGTTCTGTGTTTGCAGAGTTCTTACTCTACCAGGATCATGCAGCTTTTGACATTGTTGTCTCTCACAGAAAGAAGAGCAGGGCCTTGCAGTACAGACACTGCACAGGAGCATGGCTACACAAGGCTGTTTAAATTGTATGCATTGAAATATCAACAGAAGGGGTTTGCTTTAGTATTTTAGGGTTTTGTCTCTAACCTAAAAAAATAAATCAGTGTTCTTAACTAACCAGTGAAGAAAGCAGCGAGTCAAGGCTCCCTGCCTCTGTGACCCACCCTGTAGCAGTAGAATCATACGATGGTTGAGGTTGGAAGGGACCTCAACTATCATCCAGTTCCAACTCCTTGCCATAGGCAGGGACACCTCCCACTAGTACAGGTCACTCAAGGCCTCCTCCAACCCGGCCTTGAACACCTCCAGGGAAGGAGCAGCCACAACCTCCCTGGGCAACCTGTGCCAGTGTTTCACCAATACCCTTGTTCCTCCTTTCCCTCATTTCTTCCCTCCTGTTACTGGGACCATCAGTGCTTTCTAAAATCATGGCAAGTTGCCTCCTACCTGCTGCTTCCACTCAGGGCTGATCCTCTTGCAGTAGGTCCAGACCATGTTCTGCATGCAGAGCTGTCGCAGGAGCTCAGATGTCTGAAGAGGAAATGGTAGAGGAAAAGAATATGACCCAAAATGCCAAACCAGCTCACAGAGTGAAGGCAAAGTGCTGCATTCAAGCACTGTTTCATTAGTGAGAGCTGCTTTCAAAACAAAAGGGAAGTTTTAGTTTTGCCCTTTCTAAGAGTTTGTTCCACACCATTCTCCCTCTGCTTTAGAATGAAGAACAAAAAGCAGGAGCACTCCCCACTGCTGTGCCTTTCCTTGCTTGCAGCTGTACCTGCAATCCAAACAAAGCCCCTGGGATAAGAGAACTAGGACTTGCTGCAATACTTCATTTTGTTCAGAGAGAAACCCACTGCTGCCAGCTGCAGAATAATAAAGGCTAGAGAGGAAGGTCAGAATGTTCTTCACAGACACCCACACTGTCACTGCAGCTCATTCGACCAGCCAGAGGGAAATTAAATTGTTCAGAGAAAAAGGGGAGAGCATTTCAGAACAGCAGCAGAAAATGGTGCTGCAGCAGCTCCACGCTCTGAAGAGCTTCCATGCTGCAGCTCTCATAATTTTACAGATGTGCTAATTACACCTGTTTGATGATGTTTGGATTAATTCTACCAGTAGAGATGCCAGTGCAGCATGGACCTTGAACCACAACCTACTTCATTCTTCTCTAATAGCAGGAGGCTCCCTTCAGGCATTTGGTGGCCTCATGGTCTTTACCCTTACCCTTGTCCACCCTGCATGTCATCCACCTGCCCTAGTGCCCTTGTGTGCCTACCTGACGGAGTGAGGGAGGAGGAGTTGGCCATGACTTGTCCAAAACACTTTTTGGTAAATTCCTCTTGAGGTTCATGAGAAAGGAGAACCTGATGTGATCCAGGAAATACTCATTCTCTGGGCAGCGAGGCCTGTCCCGCCACATAAAACCTTTGATGAACCTGAGGGAGGAGAGAATTAAATTGCAAAATCAGAAGAGTGATCAGAGTGATATTTACAGATCTTATATGAAATTTGGGGACCTCAGAGCTGCCTTCCAATACTGAAGAGATCCTACAGGAAGGCTGCAGAGAGACTTTTTGTAAGGGGGTCTAGCAATAGGACAGGGGGGAGTGGTTGAAGCTGAAGGAGAGCAGGGTTAGACTGGATCTTAGGAAGAAGTTCTTCAATATAAGGGTGGTGAGACTCTGGACGAAGTTGCCTAGGGAGGCTGTGGATGCCTCCTCCCTGGGGGTGTTCAAAGCCAGGCTGAATTAGGCCTTGAGCAGCTGAGTCTAGCTAAGAGGTGTCCCTGCCCATGGTAGGGAGGTTGGAGGAGATGAGCTCTAAGGTCCCTTCCCACCTATGATCCCATTCTATGATCTCTTCCAGTCCAACCATTTTCTGGGCTTAACAGTTAACATTTATTAGCATCCCTGACGGTCTAGTAATGAAGGCTGCTCTTCTCATCTCAGTGATGAGAATTAAGACCCCAGCTGATGGTTGGGTTGTTCTTTACACACCTTCTGATGGTCTCCACTGCCCACTTCTTCTTGGCCGCTTTTCGGCGTCCGAGGGTTCCCCGCCACCAGGACTGGATGGCTATTGCTGAACAGAACACAGAGATTCAGCACTCAGCCAGCTCCTCCACACCAGCACTGACTCCTACAGAACTGGCACCACAGACAGCTCAAGAAAAGCTGCTCTGGAAATATGCTGCCTTCAGCAAGTGACATGGGGATGGATCTAATTTAAGTTCTTAGCAATATGATAGAATGGATAAAGGTCAGTGAAAAGCACCAGCAGATGGTAACTGCTGCACGGGGGCTGCTGGCTGAACAGAAGTTAAGTCTGCTGCTCTTCCTCAGAGTCTCACAGACTAAAGGTGGGAGGAGGAGGAGGAGGAGCCACACCAACATCTTTCACTCTACTTCCACCAAAGCTTTGGCAGTGTTTCTGCTTGCACATTGAAGTCATCTCTGACAACAAAGCTGCTTCAAACTGTGGCCTGAAGTTCCCTCACTCATACCTGAATGTTTCATGTGCAGGAATTTTTTCCTCCGGTAGAAGCCTCTCCACGTGGCCTGCATTTTTGTGGCTGAAATTACAAGGAAAGCAGAAATCTGAGATTGTGACTGAGCAGATTTTGGTAGAAATAGGCTCAGCTGCAACAAAAATCCTTTCCTGAACAAACAGCAAAGAAAGAAAAAAAAAAAAGCAATGATTGGAAAACAGGCAGCTGACAGTCCATGAAGCTCCTGCAGTCTGGGTGACTCACCCAGACTCTGCTTCCTCACTTCCAGGGCATCTTCCGTTGCAAACAAGGTCTTGGGAAAGCGGATAAAAATCTTTGTTCTAGAAATAGAAAGGCAGAATTACGTGTAATGGGCTGGAGAAGTTTGCTTCCTGCCCTTAGCATCCCCCTTGGGGATCTCTAATCTCTTCCTTGCCCAGCAGACAGGGGAGGATTATTTAAAAGCAGCGACACGGATGTCCAATGATTCATAGTCTCAAAGAGCATTGAAGGGAAGGCCTCACCGTCCCATTTTGTACTCTTCCTGCTTGTAGCCGAGGTGCTTGACCAGCACAGCCACCCCGTCGTAGGGCCGACCGTCCCACGTGGGCCACGTTTCTGGGCACAGAGACTTGTACCTGTCAAGGCACAGCAGAGAACACCTCAGGGAGAGCAGCCTGGGCCATGCAGGGCTGTGCTGCTCACTCCCACAAGAAACAACTGTTTCAGGTGTAAGGGCTGCCTCTGGTGTTCAGAACTGCTCCCCAGGCCTCGGCATCTCTGGGACCAAGACCATGGGGAGGCAGCAGCAGAGGGGGAAGTCCAAGGCCCTCCTACCTCTGCAGGAAGACTTCGTATTTCCTTCGGTAGGCAAACCCAGCTCTGCGCACTCGGAGGTTCTCCATCAGCCCCAGGTATTTCACCTGATGCCGGATGATGACTTCATCAAACCGATCTTGAGAGAGCACCAGAAGAGAACAGGCTCAGTGTGTAGCTGTCCCTCACTGTGCTCTGACTACATCTTAAACACAGTTAGCTTTAAGCTCTAACCCATTCTCACAGTACAAGTCCCACACAACTCACTGTGCATCTCCTGTCTCTCCCCTCACCCTTCACTAATTATTTTTATTTAGTTCCAAAAAAGGAGTTCCCCTTTAGGATGTTCTCTGCGTACAGGAGGAAGAAATGGGGGGAATAAAGGTCATTAAAAGGAAGTTAGATAGGTTAATTAAGGATTGCCCTACTCCACCCAAGACCAGGGCTTCCATTCTGATTCCTGGCAGTTGGTACTGCCACCACCTCCCTACAGGGAGCTTTGGCACAGACCCAAAATGAAAAGATCTTGCAAGACTTCTTCATTTGGGCTCTTTGCTGTGCCTCATTGGCTGGGATCTGATCAGCTCTATATATAGCTGGCATAGAAACAGAAAAAAAGAGGAAGAGTGCCCAGGGCCATACCAGCCTGTTTAGCATCGTTGGGTTTAATGCAGCGAATGTAGGAGGGTTCTTTGGACATGAGGATTTCCATGAGCTTGGCCAAGCTGTTTTTAAACTGAGTTGCTGCCTAGGAGGAAAGGAAAAAGTGTGTAAGAAGCAATGGCTTTGAGCTGGCACTTGTGACTGCAGAACAAACCTGTCTGCCAGCTTTAAACGTGAGAGGTTGGTGTTGAGATGGTGGTGTTAAATGGTCCCAATCCCACCCAGCTCTGGGGTGCTTACCGTTTCAGGTCTCTTTTTGTCTGTCAGCTCTGTCCTGTCAAAACACTGATTTATGATGGGGTTCTCAGAGTTGCACATGGTCTGCAGAGAGAGAGGTTTAAACTAGATGTTAGGAAGAAGTTTTTTACAGTGAGGATGGTGAAACACTGGCACAGGTTGCCCAGGGAGGTTGTGGAGCACAGAATCACAGAAACGTGATCTTTGATCACATTGGGTGATTCTGTGCTCCACAACCTCCCTGGAGGAATTCAAGGCCAGGTTGGATGAGGCCTTGAGCAACCTGTTCTAGTGGGAGGTGCCTCTGCCTTTGGCAGGGGATTGGAACTAGATGATCTTTGAGGTCCCTTCCAACCTAACCCATTCTATGAGTCTATAAAGCACAGAGCACTCTTCAGAGAACAATCAAAGAAACATGGAACAAAACCATTTGTGTGTGTTTGGGGTGGGGTTTTTTTTCTTTTGCTTTTTAACACTGAAATGAACTTTGGGCACCTCAATTTGTCTTTTCATAGTGTAGCCCCACAGACACACATTCTCCATGATTCTAGAAGGATCTTTTCCCTGGGGTGCCACCCCATTTTCACCCAGTATTGGAAACCTCTATCCACACACTCACCTCCTTCAGGTTCCGAAAGAGAAGGTCATTGTTTTTATCTAGAAAACCTGGAAGAGAAAGAAACCACTCAGGCTGCCACTGCTGCTCTACAGGAGCCTCACAGCAAGGCAGGAACTGAGGTGGGAAATCCATCTCGTTCATCAAGTGATGTGTGGACATAGCCTATGCCCAGATCTTTCTTTACTGCACAGGGAGCTGTTGTAATGTGAAGGGCAGAGAGGAGAGAGTCAGCAGAGCTGAGCACTCACCTGCCACACTGTAGGTGACATCTCCAGCGTAGTGCAGCAGCCGAAACTCCTCCCGCCCCAAGGACTTGCGAGTTTTTTGGTCAGCAAGTTTGTGCCTGGAAAAGAGAAGCAGCTCCCTGAGAAACAAACATTTGTTTCATGGGCAAATTTGCACTCCAGGATTTGTTCCCAGAGCAGGACTGTTGTGAGCACAGAGGTAAGGGTCATTTGGATGTGGTTTAAGGTGAATCTTGTAGAGGAGGGTTATAGGTGGGACTTGGTGATCCTGAGGGGCTCTGCTAACATGCATGTGTCTGATTCTGTAAGGCAGGGAGCCCTCAATATAGGAAGGACACGGACCTGACAAAGCAGGTCCAGAGGAGGAGCACAAAAATGATCAGGGGGTTGGAGCACCTCTGTTACAAAAACAGGTTGAGGGAACTGGGGTTGTTCACCATGGAGAAGAGAAGGCTCTGGGGAGACTTAACAGCAGCCTCCTAGTAGCTAAAGGGGGCTTACATGAAGGATGGAGAGAGACTGTTTGCAAAAGCCTGCGGTGACAGGAGAAGGGCAACGGTTTCAAACTAGCACAGAGCAGATTTAGATTGGATGTTAGCTACAAGTTCTTTACCAAGAGGGTAGTGGAATGCTGGAACAGGTTACCCAGGGAGCTGCTTGGGGCCTCATTGCTGGAGATATTCAATGTTAAGTTCAACAGGGCTTTGGGCAACCTGATCTAGTTGGGGGTGCCCCTGCTGACTGCAGCAGGGGCTGGACTGGATGACCTTTGGAGGTGTCTTCCATCCCAGCCCATTCTTTGAGTCTATGAATAAATTTGACTTTGATTTTCAGAGCCAAAGATGAACAGAAAGTTATCAACAAGCAAATCATAAAAATGCCACAAAATATATTTATGTTTATTTCAGTTTAGCCTCCTGGCAAGGTGATGGAGTGGTTGTGTGCACATGAAATTAGAGGCAGCAAGCAAGAGGGCAGTGAAAGAGCTGGCAGTCTGCTGGCATACTCATGAGATGCCAGACAGATCATGACCTGAGCATAAAGGAAGCATTCAGTAAGATATCTGAAGCTCCAAAACTGCAGTGAGCAATCTGCAAGGTGAAAGATGGAATCCACACCCACTGGACTGGAGTGAGGGCAATGTGGACAGATTGCCAAGGTCAGAGGAGGATATTGATACCCTCTGGGAAGCAAATGGGCACAGAGGTGAGATAGTGCAACATGAACATCCCCATTTGAAAAGCACCATCACTGCTTACATCACTCCAATGCACACACACCTCTGAGCACAGCACAATCCTGCTCTGTGTTCTAGTAACTCCTAGGCCTCAGCTGAGTCATCAGTTGCCTCAGCAGCAGCCTCATAAAGCAGGAGGTTGTCACACCTGAAGTACTGAGCCAGATCTTGGAAGAGCCAAGAAGCCACAAGCCTGCAAATTCCTTGGACTTACTGACAGTAGGAAGCCAGCAAAAGACAAACTCACTTATTCTGTATCACCTTAACTCACAATCTAATAAACTCTTGCAAAAGAAGACTTGCTCACCTTTTCAGCCACACACCCAGTGAGTTACATGGCTCTCTGGGAATAAAGCTCTAGGCTCTATGGCACACTTGGAACCCTCAGCTGTGGGAGCACTCACGTGACAAAATGAGGGTGGTTCTTCACAGTTTCCTCCAGTTTCTCCAAGAATGTTGTATCTGTGGCATCCCCAGGTCTCAGGCACTCTTCATCCTACAACACATTGCAGTGTGGAGTTCTTGCTCAGCAGGCAAGGACTCAGCACACAGGCCAGCTCCTACTCTGTCTCACTCAACACTTTGACCCAGTCTGACCCTTTGGCCTTTGAACAGGTAGGGCAGCTCTTAGGCCAACAGAAGAAGAATATTGAGCTGAAAAGGAAAATATTTTGTCCTTTCCAGACTGACTGGACTGGAAGCCTCCTTTCCAAGAGCAGATGGAGGTGCTACAACATGACTTTTTAACAGTGTCACAGTTCAGTGCACTGTAGCTCTTCCCACTGTCCCAAATAATCCTATTAGAAGCTTGGACTTTCCCCCCCCCCACACACACACTGTGTTCTTCCCCGTGTTTCCACTGCATTGTCCCAAACTTTTAATGTAAAAAGTTGTTGTCAACTCACCAGAATAGAAATGATGCCTTTGAATTTCTCTTCCACCAAATCACAAATTATTTTGTTATTGAAATACTGAACTGGTTCCCACTGCAAAGACAAGAAATCACACTGGGGTGAAAACAGTTCTAGACTGGAGAAAGACATGAGCACTTGAGAACACTTCAGATAGCACCTGACTCAAACACAGTGTTCCTGTCAGACTGCAATCCAAGGTTTTCTCACTCATCAGTTTTTGGTTTCCAAACATTCCCTTTGAAAAGCAAATTTTTCTACCAGGGACTGGCATGCCATGACTCACTTCCAGCCCTATCACAGAGCTACTCGAGTGTTTCAAACAGAAAGCTCTTCAATTTATTTGCTTTGCAGACCATTAGCACCTCCTTTTCTAATCATCTGTGCCCCTGGCCTCCAGGAGGTGCTAGGAAGGAGAGAGTGGAAGTGGTGGGAGTGGTTCTTACCGCTATTCCTTCTGACTCGTACTCCTCTTGCTCAGACTTCAAGGTCAGCTCGATGAAGAGCTGCTGCAATTTTTCATTACAATAATTAATACAAAACTGTTCAAAGCTGCAAACAAAAATCGGAAAGAGAATCACTCACAGTGTACCACAAGTGAAAGAAGCTACAATCGATGGGCAGTGGCATGAACACATCTCTGCAAATCAAGGGCTTCTGTGAAATGTTTCTTTACTGAAGGTACACATTTGATCAGTTCCAGGAGGGGGAAACTGACCACAAAAGGTGGCACACAGAAACTTTTAAGCAGGGCCAAATAATACTGCAAATTTGAGAGTCTCAGTTCATTGCTATCTGCCAGTCAGGCTCCAGACCCTGACACAGCTGAGGTTTATAGCTGTACTTTCACATCCACACCAACATGGCCAGATGCCACAGTGGCCATCGCTGTGCCAGAAGAACTGGACAAAAGCATAGTTCAAACTGCTGCATGAATATGCCCCCCAAAAGACAACAGGCTCTTTAAGAAACCAGGAATGCTAAATATTAGCTGGGTGCCCAGAGCTTTAGGAGCCTCAAGTTATTCCACTGATTTCCCAAAGTTGAAATGTCATCTCTTTGGCTAGCTAAGAGAACCAGAGACGGAATAAAGTCCTGTTTCACAATGGAGAGAAAACATTACAATGAGTTTACTCCAAGGACACTGAAACAAACCTGTTGTGCTGGAAAACTTCAAAGCCATAGATATCAAGCAATCCTAGAACTGTTG
Source organism: Eubucco bourcierii (assembly GCA_013396675.1). Classification (NCBI taxonomy): domain Eukaryota; kingdom Metazoa; phylum Chordata; class Aves; order Piciformes; family Ramphastidae; genus Eubucco; species Eubucco bourcierii. Next base: position 537,706 of record VWZE01017713.1, on the reverse strand, counting down.
TACTTCTCCAGCCTGGAAACTCTCCTTCCTGCAAATAGGGCAAAAAATATGGGTTGCTACAGGCTCACACCAATGACCCTTAACTCATCTTAGTGCCCTTAGTGCTCTTCTTAGTGGAAAACAAACCAATTTAGAACCACCATGCAGCATGGAGCTTGCTCTTTCTCTGCTTCACAGTTAAGATGTAAAATTGCTTTTTACACAGCAAACAAGAGTCTCATTTACCTTGTAAGCAAGAGACTTGTTGACTTTGTTCACCAGCCAGGAGAACGTGCGTCCGTATACGGCCTTAGCAAGCGCGTCCCTGGCGTACGCTGCCTGCTCCAGGTTCAGAGGGCTGATGAGCTGCATGCAAGGGAGAGAAAAGCCACTCAGCAGCCCTTCCATCAGAGATTAAGTTGCCCTAGTCCATTGTTAATAAAGAGCTGTTCAACAGCACCCTGCCTGCCTCAGCTCCCATCACTGTCTCCTGGCTGTCCAAGGCAGTCAGTTGTCTTTCGACTGTGGGACTGCCGCTCTGACAACCTCCAGTGACAACTGAGAAGTGAAGAGGCTACTTCTGGAGGCACTCGATGATGTATCACAGCTTGGTTTAATCCCACCTGCCTCCAGATCCCCAGTCCACATTCTTACCTCTTCCCCTTTTGCTATGATCTTCTTGTGGATCAGCGCGTCCCGAAGAACAGAGCCCTCGACCGCCAGGAGCTGCAAAGCAGCAGAAGGTTAATTTCTGAAGCAGTAGGTGCAGCTTATTCTTAATGAAGGCATCAGAAAGGCTAATAGCTGAAATGCTGCCCTGTGAAACAACTCTTCTTTCCCACTGAGACTGCAGGAGTTCTGCAGTATAGGTCCTTCCCCTCCTCCTTTCTGGCAGTGATAACTGGCTGGGCTGTTGTGGCACAAAGAACTGACACAGCAAAACCAGGAGGGTTCTGCCCTTCAAACCCTTCTCTGGAGCAGGTCTATTCCCATCTCACTGACTGAAGGTGAAAACTGACTGAAGTGGTAAATAAAGAAGCTGTCAAAGAGTTTTGATGTTAATATTTGCATTTCATTTAGATCAAATAAAATAAATGTATGAAAACCCATAAATCACATTCCAATATTACATGATGTGCTGGTGGGAGGTGTCCCTGCCTATGGCAGGGGGTTGGAGCTGGGTGATCCTTGAGGTCCCTTCCAACCTTCCCATTCTGTGATGCTCAAAATAGGGAAACCTCTCTTAATTCATAGAATGGCTTAGGTTGGAAGGGATCTCAGAGATTATCTGCTCCAACCTCCCTCCTCACCATGGGCAAGGACAGCTCTCAACTAGACTCAGCTGCTCAAGGCCTCATCTGACCTGGCCTTGAACATCCCCAGGAAAGGGGCATCCACATCCTCCCTGGGCAGCCTATTCCAGAGTCTCACCACCCTCATACTGAAGAATCACAGAATGGTAAGGTTGGAAGGGACCTCAAAGATCATCTAATTCCAACCCCCTGCCATAGAACTTCTACCTAAGATGCAGTCTAAACCTCCTCTCCCTCAGCTTCAAACCATTCCCCCTTGCCCTGTCATTATACACTCTTATGAAAAGTCTCTCTGCAGCCTTCCTGCAGGATCCCTTCAGTGTCAGGATTCATCTAATTCATCAGGGTAATGGCATCTCCAGGTGCTGATACTCACCCTGGCCAGATATTTGATCTGATTCTCTGTGGTGACCTGAGCATTTCCTTGCTCATCAGCAGCAAACTGTACATTGCCCAGATGCAGGACACTAGCCACAATGCTCAGCAAATCCTAGGATGGAAGCAAGGGACAGAAAGCAGGACGATGACACCGATCAATGCACGGCGAGATTCCCTTGGGAATTCACATTTTATGAGAATGGCTCGTGGGGGTTTTCCAGGTTTTTTGCACAAAATGCAATCATTCAGGCTTTGGTCAGTAAAATTCTTTTAGTGTAGGGAAATCAGCCGTGCTGGCAAACAAACCTCACCTCCACCTCGCTGTCGTTGAAGCTGATAATGGACAGGGCTCTCCGCACTACCTTCCAATCATTCTTATCATTTATGGAACTGACTCTGGCACAGTGACCCTAAAAAGACAGAGTTGGATAGGAAGGAGTAAATAGTTGCCAAAGATTGCCACGCTCAAGGCACTTCTGCCGTGGGTTGCTTTTCACAGCTGTCACCTCAGTGTTATTTTTGAAGTGAGGGAAGGAAACTGCAAAGTCAGCTGAGAACATCTCGGTCCCACAACGCAGCGATGCTGTCAGAATTCCTAGCTCAGGCTCACCTTTACTAAATAGTGATACTGCTGTGGGCTCTTCTCGAGGCCCAGCCTTCGCAGTAAGTCCTCTTCCCCTCCTTCTAGCAGCTGGTAGAAAATATGGAAGTTCCTCTCTCCATGATTCTGGTGGACAACTCGGGATTTCTCTAGGAGGTAGTTCAGGATGTGGCCCCCGACAGGAGCCCCCTAAAAATCAAAGTAGATACATTGAAATAGTTCATCAATACAGAGGAAAATACTTCTGCTGCTTGCTGGCCTCTTCAAAGACAAGCAGGATACAGAATGATAGCCTCCAAAAGACAGAAAATGATCTGTATCATAATCTCTATTTCAACAGAGTGGCAATCTGAGTTCTGAAGTGTGTGCAAAATGAGCTATCAAGTGACAATAACACAGCACAATACAGATCACAGCTACAGCACAGACTGAATGGGATACTGACTTCTGGAAAATTCCTTCTCAGAACCAACTCAACACAAGGAAAAGCACTAAAACTGTGGGTATAGAGGGGCTGCATGCAGAGATGTTTAAATGACTGCAGAGGGAGGGAAGAGGGGAGGGAGGGA
>VWZE01017713.1:518965-534061 GCA_013396675.1 Eubucco bourcierii | reverse complement strand
GAGGGAGGGAGGGAGGGAAGAGAGAAAGGAGAGAAAGGGAAGCATGCACTGTAAAATCCTCTAGAACCAAACTCTGCCACCATAGGCTCTGCTTAGGCAAGAGAAGAGAATGCAAAGCAATCACTCCATGAGCACAGCAGTACAAGCAAGCATAGGCAAGAGAGAACCTGCTGTGACTGGGGGCAGTTGTGCAGTGCAAAGCAGAAGGTAAGTTACCCTGTAATCAAACTGCACATCCATGTATTTCCCAAATCGGCTGGAGTTGTCATTCCGAAGGGTTTTGGCATTTCCAAAGGCCTGAAATTAAGATGATTTAGAGGAAAAGAAAAAGAAAAAAAAAAAAAGATTATTTATAAACATTGTGGTGAAGCTGCCAGTTGTTTGTTTACACCCATTAAAGCCTGGATTGTCCTTTCTGCAAGGGAAACCAAGGAGACAGATTGCTACCCAAATTCTAATGCTGATCTCTGCACCCAGTGCAGGCACTGCAGATGGAGCATGCCTCTGCAAACGTTTCCATCCCCCCATGCATGCTTATTTCCATGCCAGTTGACTGCTGACAACATATGTCACGTCTGACAGCCTTTTCAAAGCTTTCTCTTTCATCACAGCTATCTGCTTGCAGTCTCCCACAGCTCTGCTCACAGCAGGCATTATCCTGCCTTCCCCTCTCGCAGCCAGCACACCTTTCCCGGCCACGTTTGAGAAAAGAGCAGAAATACCGAAGGGAACGACAAAAACAGCTCAGGACTGGACACTAGAGGACACTACAGCACCAGCAAATGGCACCCACGAACGCCTTATCAGAGGGCAGTGCAGCGGATGTGGCACTTGCAGCTTTGCAGACTTCAGCAGCACAGCAGAGCTCTCCCCACAGCCTGCCTCTCCCTGCTGCTCCACAGCTGCTCCTGGTGGGCCGGAGAAGGCCAAGCGAGCTCAGGAGCAGGCACCTCCTTGCCTTAGAAGCAATCAGGATTCCCCTTGTGCACATACAAAGATATCTGCCCAGGTGCCAGGAACCAGTGCTCGCAGGACAGATGATCTGCTCTGCCCAGCACAGGCAGCTCAGCCATGCCCGCGGGGTCCAGCTGCTCCCACCCCCTCAGCTGGAAAATGTGAGTGCTGCTGCTATGACTCGACATCAAGTTTCCACGCTGCAGGCTCTAGAGTTACCTCCAGGACGGGATTGGATTGTAACAGTCGGTCCTTCACGGTTTCCACCTGCTGACTGGCTGGACAGGTCATGGCATAGTACTGCAGGATCTTCTTGGTGGCCTCGGTTTTGCCGGCGCCGCTCTCCCCGGAGATGAGGATGCATTGGTCCTTCCTCTCCATGCGCAGCGAGCGGTACGAGTTGTCTGCGATAGCGTAGCTAAGGCACAGGGAGAACCAGGCATCAGGCTCCTTCCACCAGCCAAGGGCAGAGACTCCTCAGCTAAGACTACCCCACGGTGCCAGCTCCCAGCACAGACACCTCAGAAAGGTGCCCATGGGCTGGGCCAGAGCATATTGCGGCTGCACGCTGGTGGTGACACCGGGGATTGCTGAGCATCTGTGTGCACAGCCTAACCACCGAGCCAAGAGTCTGCAGGGATCCACCAAATTCCTCTAAAATCTCTTCTGACTGTCTCTGATGTGAAGGGTTTCTGTAGAGGACAACTAAGTGTTGCAGATACTCCTGCTTTCCTAACAATACAGCATCTCTCAACACTGGCCCTGCAAGACACAAAAGCTTTATGTTCAGGAAACTTCCATCTTTACTCTAGGTTAGCTTTTGCATGACACACTCAGCTCACAACTGCAATTGGCTCTTTGGGTGGCTCCAGCATAGTCCAACCTCTTGCAGCCAGCTCTTAGATGGTAGGAAGAATTGGACAGGCCAGCACAGACTAATGAGCATCCTGCAGGCTACTTAAGGTACCATCCACCTTAGGCCAAAGATGACCTAAGACACCAGACAGCTCCTGCCTGTGTACAGACAGAGTTTATTGCTGCTGGCCCTGGAGCTCTGCTCCTTCCTTTGCTTTTTCTTCCTTTTCTTTTCTCCTCCCTGCAACAGACCAGACAGGAGCTTGCACCACGAGTCACACCAGGCTGTTACAGCAAAGAGCAGGAGGATGAGCCTGACAGTGGTGGCAACTCCTTACAGAGGGAGAGAGGAAGAGAGGGACCAGAGGGTTGCAGTGGAAAAGGATACAAAGCCTTTCACTATACTCTTGCATAAGATCTCCACAACACAATTTTCAGCTGTCTTACACATGGTGATCAAGCAGATATTCTGTCTTTGTACACTTGACAACCTTTTAGTAGCTTTGCCTGATTTGGTTTTTGGTTTTTTTTTTCCTCCCAAACTCTCAATGCTGTGAAATTAATTAGGAATTATCACACCAAAAGAACAGCCATGGCCTTCTCAAGTCTATTAATACTTGGTGCCAAGGCAACATCCATGAGCTACCTAGCAACACAACTGCATGCCTACCCCACTAAAGCCAGCAAGCCCTCCTCTGTCTCTGGAGTATTTTGAAAAGAGTTGAAAATGCAAATTTAACTGAAAGAACTGCCCCTAGACTGCATGCCCTTGCTGGGGTCCTATAAGCTCACTCAGAAGGCTGGCAGTCATGCACACCCCACACAGAATCACTTCACTTTAAAGATGTTTAGGGTCCCAACTGTAGCCCCCATGCCAGGCTATGAAAAGGACAGGGTGTGGCAGATGACTTTGGGGAGCAGGTTGTGTTTCAAGGCTACTGGGAATAACTTTTCTCTTTTGAATGACTGCATGCACCACACTTCCCACAGAACTCAGTGCTCAGGCCTTTAAAACTATTCTGACTCTGGAATTGCCATCCTGTAATGTTTTGGCTTTCTAGAGTCAGTTCAGAACCAGAGGGGGATAAAAAAAGACACCTGAAATAGTGTAAAAGGAGAAGCAGAGAGTACTACACTTCAGTGCTCCTCAGAGTATTTTTAAATGCATAAATAATCAAAGAATGTAATTTTTTTTAATGGAACAATAAAAACAGTTAACAAACCCCCACTGTTTTCCCAGCTGGAGCAGCACTGGCATTTGGTACCAAAGCTCTCAAGAGCTTACTTACAAGCTGCACAATTGTCAGTTCTTACAGGGTGAGTTAAAATAGGAAAAAGAGAGAACAGCCTAAGAAATAATCAGCTGCTTTGTGATTTAAGTCACTGTATGTGGCACATGGAATTAAAGTGTATCTGCTCACTGCTCCAGGTTGTACATTAGCATTGCCATCATGCTCAGCCTTCTGCCTACTGTTCACAGACAAAAAGGTAGTCACAGTCTCAGTGTTTTTCCACAGTCACAAAATTCTCACCTAGGGACAAAGGAGCTCTCAGGAAGGCCCTGATCACAGGCAAAAGTGGCTGCAGCCAGGCCAAGTCTGCACCAGGAGGGCAGGACTGAAGGTAATCTATGCAGCAGCAAATTGCTGGCAGTGGAGCTAAGGCTGGGGTGAGGCTGGATAGTCTCAGAGCTGCTGCCTCTGCAGCCCCCAGGTCCTCCAGCAGCAACTGCCCAATGCTGGCTGAAGCCATTGCTGGTTGGCTCCTTGGAGCAGATCTCTTAGCTAGGGCACCTGCACGTAGAGTTGTACTGACCCATCTAGATCAAGAGGAGAACTCAGCAGGTTCAAATGCAGGTTTTTCAGGTTAGGTACACACAAAAAACCTGAAAAATTACCAAAATGACATTTTTCTCCCAACAAATACAACTTCCAAGTGTTCAGACTTTCCCAAGTAATGGTGTTTCTCTTTCTCTCCATGCTTGCAGAGCGTTCTGTTTTGCTTACTCTCCTGGGCTATGTGCCAGTAATAAGAAACAGTCCAAATAGTTTGCTCAAAAATAATATCATTTATTCTTCCAAGATCTTCTTAAAAAAAAACCCAAAACAACAACAAAACCCAAAAAACCAAACACAAAACCAAAAAGCAAAAAAATAACAAGCACACCAAAAAAAAACCAAACAAAAAAACCTCCAAAACTCCAAGAGGTGCTCAGAATTTGGCCATTGGTTCTGAAAGAAAACATTTTGGAGCCAAATGTCCTCAGCTCTCAGTCATCTTTTCTTTCAGTCTGACCAAAAAAAAAAAAAACAACCTGCAATTGCTTTCAAAAATAACTTTAAACCTCAAACTTTTTTTTTTTTTTAAATGGGAAATTGGGAATGCTCAGCAGGCCAGACCATGTAAATAAATACATTCCTTGTTCCAACAGGCTGATGGTATCTTAGCAACCAGGGAAATACCAGATAAATATTGGTCAGGCAGTAACAGCAGAGGTAGGAAAGAAACCACCACACATACAGACACACTCTTTCCCCTAGTTAGTCCTGTGTTGAACGAGCAGGGAAACTCACAGCCCGGACATGCAGACCCCAAGTAACCCTGGAACAATGAACTCCTGTCCTGCCAGGGCTGGGTAAGCAGCTCTGTTCCTCCAGCCAGGAAGGAACCAACTCCCTTTCCAAATACTGCTCTTGCAAAGGCAACTCATCCTCTTTCGAGAGGGGAACAGGAATAGAAAGATCTGCACACCACACCCTCTGAGGGATCCTTTATATCCCTGTGACTTTTAGTGCTGCATCTGGGCTGAGGAGCAGTCCTATCTGCTTGTTTTCACATGTCACTATTGCACAGGCCTGTGTGGGAACAGCACACACTGCACAGTTTACCCACAGGCCACTCACAGGTGAGGAGAAACTTCATAGAAGCTGACGCCGCGGTATCGCTCCATGTTCTGTTTGCTGTAGATTTCCAGGTCTTTGTATGGGTTCACAGACACCAGAACTGAGCCAATGTATGTCTGAAAGAGAGAGCACCGGGCAGAGAGGTTACAGGGCAGTGGGCTCTCTGAGAGCTCAGACTGCTCTGAAGGCTGTTAGCTTCTTGACAAGGGCTGCCTGCCCCAGTGCACTGGGGATGCTGCTGAGGGCTTTCAAAGAGGCCAAGAGTGCTGAGGAAGTGACCTCTCAGTGCAGTGAGAATGACTTTGCAGGAGTTATGCCAGACATGTCACCCTTGCTGAAAAAACCAGCACCCACAAACAGTTCTAACAGGCAAGAACACTCAATTATTTCTGATAAGCCATTTGGGATCAAGTTCAAGCCTGGCATTGCAGAAAGCCTACCGCAGAGTGAACCCGTGACCAGCAAGGATGTGGGGAGAGTTGGATTTTCAGTGCAGGCAAGACCTGCAAATGCCAGCAGACCTCAAGTGCAGCACTGGAGTGAGCCCTCACATCTGTCAGCATGACAGTACCCCAGACTACTTCTGGCACAAGCCCATTAAACCCGATAGCACCATCTCCACGTCCAACCGCAGAGCAAAGCTGTGGTAGGTTTCCTACAGCAAGCACCCAAATTCAGGTCTCTGGTGGAGGCTTTGGCGCCTGCCCCTCTGCTACTCACATAGATGAGGTTCTCCTTGAAGCGCTTGCGCAGGTTCTCAATGAAAGCTGCTTCGCTGGTGAAGTTCTCCAGCAGGACAAAATCCTGCACCCCCACACGGTCCCGAGCCGTCAGAGCGCTCTCCATGGTCAGCCGGATACCGTTAGTCCCCGCTCCCTGCAACCCAAAGCACAGGCAGGTTGGGACATCTCTGCTCCTGTCCCCAAGAACCATTAACCACAATTCCTAGGAACAGCAGAGGGTACCAGAACGACCCCACCAGCACTGCTGAACACACTCAGCGTGTGCACTAACACTCTGTCAGCTCCTTTAGACTAACCACCTCGATGGAAAGCGAGTCAGCACTAGGGCAAAGCTCGCTCATAGATTCATACAATGGTCTGGGTTGGAAAGGACCTTAAAGAGCATCTAGTTTCTCCCTGGCAGGGACCTTAAAGATCATCTAGTTTCACCCTGGCACTGGCAAGGACACCTTCCACAAGGCCTCGACTAGGTTGCTCAATGCCTTGTTCAGCCTGGCCTTGACCACCTCCAGGAAGGAAACATTCACAACTTCCCTGGGCAACTTCTTCCAGTGTCCTTGTTCAATGTTCCAAGCTACTGCTAAATATCCAATAACTTTAAAATCAATCACTCGAGCAAGTAATTCATAAAGAGAATAAAACTTGGATTTCCTTTCCCAGGCATCCTTTAGCAGGAGTGAGACTGAAATGTGTTCTCTCCTCATTTCATCACGGGAAGTCGTTTCGAGCTAAGGAATCATTTATGACTAATGATGATTCATCTCATGAGCAAACAGCTTCATGCTGGTGACCAATTTAAAAGCTTCAGCAAGAAACCCAATGGGAAAATTCTGAACTAATGAGAAATGGGCATCTATGCATTCCCTGCCACTGAATTTAGACTGTGACACTACTATCCATCCTCATGCATCAAGCTACTTCTCTTCCCTGATCCTCTTCTGATGGTGATTACTTTCACCACGCCGTGGTTCAGACAAAACCCATCTTTGGAAAACACAGGTCTGCTGATTTCTTACTTCACATACTAAACCAGAGAGAGGAAATGTGCACCAAGTGACTCAGTTACAACTTGGAAGGGAAAATTTCCACACAGCAGACAGATGATGTATGAGACAAAAAATGATGAGAGACACTACAGAAATAAGAGCCAGGAGAAACAAAAGTCTCAAAGCATTTGCCTCACATCTGCCTGCATTTCCTTATCGTGTTCTTAAATCCTTCTTACTTTGCAAACTCCTCAAACCAAGCACCCTTCTCCTAAATCACTTCCCTACAGCACTAGTGCATTTCAGACAAGCTGTTATGTTCTGGGATGTTGCCATCACTGACACAAGCACCACTCCTGCCTGCTCCTGAAGGGGCTCACACACTGACAGCAATTCCCAGGCACCCTCTCCTGTAGCAAGGTCACAAAGTGGGAATGCTGCAGCCTTGCTTTCAACACTGTCACCCAGCCCCAAACCCCTGCAGAGCGATGAAGATGTGTTTTTGCTGACTCACGTTGTAAGGTAGTTCCTTTCTGCTCCTTTTCAAGATATAATAGTGGTCAGAGGACAGGGGCTGGTGGTGTCCAAGGAAAGAAAAGTAAAAACAACCTTGGTCAGAAGAAAATTTTACCATAAGTTCTGTTAAGTAGTAATAAGGGCAGGACCCAGCGTTGGGCCCAAACAGATGCAAATTCCCTCAGCCTGCAGTTGTTTAGGCTTACTCAGTTTTACTCATTTGCAAACTCAGTTTTGCCTATTTCTGTCAGTTAGAATTGGCTTCCTTCCTGAAAGCCCAGTGCTTGGATAAAAGTGATTGCATGAAACTAGCAGCTTGCAGGAAGAGGAGTTAGCTCCTCCTGGAAATTTCAAATCCAGATCCATTCCAATGGCTCAAACACCACAAGGAAGCAGCATTTTAATTTCCCCTTTTTCCCCCCACAGTCTCATGGTTGGAAAGCCTGATTTATAAGCTTTAGGTTGGAAAGCCTGATTTATAAGCTTTAGGTTGGAAAGCCTGATTTATAAGCTTTAGGTTGGAAAGCCTGATTTATAAGCTTTGAAAGATCCAGGCTGGGAGAGATTCTGCAGATCCTGTCATTAAGCAATCTTTTTAAAAGCCCCCCAAAGTTTTCCAAGCCAAGTCCTCTACACCTTCAACAATGTGTTTTGTTGTCATCTTCTACCCTCTTTGCTAAGGTGAAGAGGAAAAGGGTAAGCCCTGGAGAAGGAAGGTGGTGAGATAAAGGACGACAGCAGCAGAAGAAAGAGAGAGATAAATCACACAACAAATAAACTCTGCCTAGAAATCAGAACACCTCTATCAGAGCAGTGCAGTCCTGGAGCAGGTTTTGCACCAGGTAATGGGAACAAAGGCAAAACCAAAAGAAGATCACCAGTTTTCAAGTGGGTAAGTTATGACTACAGTTTTAAAACACAGCTGCCTCAGAAACGGCTGAGGAGAAGCTTCCACCCTCGCACAGTTAATCCAAGTTTATATAATCCTAAAGACTTTCACAGAAAGCATCACTTAGCAGTTTCAGCAGCTCTTTCATCAGCCACTCCCTCCAGCTCAGGACAAGCTGATCCCAGCTGCACACATCCAGCCCAAGGAAGAAGCAATCCATCCTACTCCACACAAAAAATTGCACTTGGGCTGCCTCCTCTGGGACAGGCATTTAAGGCTAAGTAGCTTCCAGTTTCCTCCACACTTTTTCATCCCCATTCGACTCCCTCCTTTCTCTGTGAGAACAAAATACCTACCTGAATTTTTCAGCTGGTTTGAAAACAACCCCCTAAATGCAAATTTTCAGTAATAATTAAGCGTGCCCAGGGTACAGCTGCAATGTGATGCAGTCAGATCCTCCAGAACATAAACTTTAATCACAGTGTTGCACCCTCCCGAGCTCAATGCAAATATAAACATCAGTCATAAGCCACAGATGAGCAAGAGGCACTTCTCTGTGCCAGCATTTGCTCATTTGCTTTATTGCTTATGACCAAGTCTAACACCAACTGAAAAGCATCAACATTAACTATCTGATTGCCAATAGCTGCAACAGATGCAATGTACAAGGAGGCGAAAAGAAATCCTTTCTGCAAAATGGAAATGGAACAGTGATGCAGAGAGAAGAAAGTGGGGAAAGATGACACTCTCACTTCAGTTTTGGTCCCAGCTATTAAAAAAAAAAAAAAAAAAAAAAAAAGAGGTGAACAGGTTGGAAGATGTCCAGAGAAGAGCCACAAGAATGATGAGAGGACTGGAGGGCTTGTCATATGAAGGAAGGCTGAGGGAACAGGGTTTGTCCAGTCTTCAGAAGAGAAGGCTTAGGGGAGACCTTATTAGCATGTAGCAGCACATAGAGTGGCTCCCAGGAGGATGGAGACTCCCTTTTTGGAAAAGACAAGGGGTGATGGGTTCGAGTTATCCCTGGGGAGACTCCCATTGGACTCCAAAAGAAAATGCTTGGAATTGGACATCAGAATCATCTCCCAGGGGAAGTGGTGGATTCCCTACACTGGACAGTTCTAAGACTTATCTTGACAGAATGCTAGGCCAGCTCATTTTAACTAGGCTATTACCTAGAAAAAATGGACCAGATGATCCTTGGGGTCCCTTCCAAACTGCCATTCTGTGATTCTATTTAGGAAAGAATAATCACAATGACCATATGTTCCTACTGAATGATGAGGGTGACAGTAAGGCACTGAATAAATTAACTAAAATGTTAGTTATGTTGTGTTAGCAGGGAGAAAGCAAATCTGGTGGCTGTAAATTAATGCTAGGAAACCCAGACAGGGGGGTTAAATATGGTGCAGTGAAGCTAATTATCAACTGAAGCTGTTTGCACATGGACAGGAACGGCTCCCTCAGTGTCTTTGCAGTGGACAGCATTTGTCTGTGCCAAAATGCCTCCAGCCTATGTGCAGCTCATTTACAGCATCCCCTGCAAGAGCCCAGCTTGGATAACCCTAAAAGCCTTGTGGCAGGGAGAACCTATTCCAGATAATCAGGAGGATGTAGGCTGTGAGGGTCTGATTAGACCCTTCCCTGGGAAAATCAGTTTTTATTGAGGCTGCACAGTGGTAAAGGAGCTGTTTTGACAGCAGGGACACAGGGGAAAGGACCATCCCTCCCATCTGCCCTCCGTGCAGCTGCAGTCTTTGGCTCACACTGGGCTCCAGTACTTGTGCAATAAGCTAGACTGGGAACCTGTCATAGATTAAAATTAACTCAGATTTAGGTTTTTTTTGGTTATGATTTTAACTCAGTTTCTTTTCACAAATGAAATTTCTTTTCAAAATTTCACCTTATCACTCACAGTGGCCAGCAAACATCAGTGGCACAAGACTGGGAACTAGCACAGAGACAGGTAGCAGCTGCCACTACAGCAGCAGGATCAGTCCCTGCTGGATTTTAAGGGCTTGTGAAACCACCACTTAAGAGGCAGGTTAGGTGCAGTCTGGGGGCTCACCACCACCAAAGTGAAGACTTCCCCTCCTTTGGACTTTGCCTCCCTGGCATGTGTTACACAAGTAACTACCTGTCTCTAGGCCAAGCCAATGCAACTCACTGAGCCACTAAAACTATGTCCAGGGAAACAGAAGCTGTTGTAGTGAGGTGAGTCACCTTACCATGGGATCAAGTGAGTGACAGACACAGGGCAGAGAGGACAGGGAATACAAGTGCCCATCTGGCACTTCACCTTGCCTACAGGAGTCAACAGGAGGCCTGGGCTAAGGATCCCTGCCTTTGTACGATCTACCATGCTGATGCCACACCCAGCACAGGCTATCAATAGGGAATTGCAAAAATCTGAGCAATCTCCACCTGACCTTGGTGCCTGTGGGCTTAGGAGTGTCAGTGCCTTCTCTCTCAGACTTGCCTTTCATTCCATACTAAAATCACTGCCCTGATGGTCACTCCTGCTTGAGTGAGTACAAGCTGGGTTTCCCAAACCCACCCCGAGGCAGAGTTCCAAGGGACTCATTCCCACACTATTTTAACCCACTCCTTCCTTCTAATCTCTTCTCCAGAGCCATCAGCACAACAGTGGCTCACTGCCAGGAAAGGAAAAACTGCCACTCCTGAATGGTGGGGACCAAGCCAGCACACTACCAAAGCAGCTCTACTTCCACATGGCTTTTTCTCCCGTGATTGAATTTTGGGAAACACTCAGAGCTGGTGTAAGCTGGTGCTGCTGAATGCAGCCTGCAGAGCCAGGTTTATGTTGGCTGGGGTTCCAGCCTTTCTTTGTATTCATACAAGAGTCAACAAGACCAGAAAACACCCCTCACAAAGAGCTCCTGGGAGTACAAAAGCACGAGACTGTACCAAAGAGTTTCCTAAACTCAGCTAGTAAGGCTCTGATGTGTTATTGTGAAGGTGTAAACAAATATTTTCTTTTTAAGTGCTGCTGAATGCCAAAGTCTGATAAAGACTTTCCTCTGCTTAGGACTCTGAGGACTAATACACCTCAGAAATGAAAATCAGGATCTTTTGGTCTACACCACAAAAGTCAAAGTACTTGAGTCAGTCAGTCTGAGCACACAGGGGAAATTTTGTTTTGTGACAGACTGCAACTCTGCCACGAGCACAGGAGTTTAGGGTTGATATGAACTGAGCACTGCTTTGCCCATCAGCTGGTTTATGGCTGTGCAATACTCTATAGCCCAATATGGGTACAGGAAGGAGTCTTTTACATCACATTTCCCAGCTCTGATTTTTCCCAGAGGAGTAGCCAAGCGGTCAGTGCTGGCACAGCAATTCCAGACACACAAATGCTGCCTGTTGCTGAGAGAACAGGCAGCACCTGGCAGCTCAAGCATCTCCTTCCTGGAGCATCCACGAGTGATGCACACAAAAGCATCTGGAGCTCTCCAAGTGAATGGCCTTACATGAAACAGGAAAGCTTTGTAATCATCTAATTCAGGAGTAAAAGGCACACAAGGTAAATGAGCTCTTTGCATCTACAGTCTCACAGTATCACCAAGGTTGGAAGAGACCTCAAAGCTCATCAAGTCCAACCCAATACCACCAGACCATGGCACCAAGTGCCACGTCCAAACCCACCTTGAACACCTCCAGGGACGCTGACTCCACCACCTCCCTGGGCAGCTCATTCCAGCAGTCAGTGACTCTCTCAGGCAAGAACTTTCTCCTCACCTCCAGCCTAAACTTCCCCTGGCACAGCTTGAGACTGTGTCCTCTACAATGTGTGTTTTGATATTGTCCTCTGACAACGCACCTTTACAAGCAGCTTGTGTCCATTCCTAGATCAGGAGACCTGCACTGAAACAACCACAGGAAGTTGGTGCCCTGTGACAAGAGGCATGCATCTTTATCTTGGGATCAAGTGAAAGATGATTGATCTGTGGATTCCACAAATAGTTACAGAGCCGGGAACGGAAGAACAGGCAAGAACCAAATGAGAGTGGGAAGGGAAATTCAGATTAGATTCTGGAAAACAATAAGGAGTCTGGACCAAGAAAGACCTTCTTGTGGGGTGGTGGCAGTTCAAACACATTTGTCTCCAGGACACTATGACATTCTGCACTACCATGCCAAAGCTGCAGGAAGGAAAGGGGGAAAAAAAAAAAAATCCTCTGATTTTCACTCCACTCTACAGCCTGGGAAAAGGTTTGGACACAACATGGGCTAGACAGCAGAGCAGACAAAAATCAACTATTTCATCCAGGGCCTCAGTTCCTGAGGTGCAGAATGGGATAGCTCTTCTTTTGGGAACACAATAATGAAAACAACTGAGGTGGACCTGGACCAAAGGATCTTAGTCAAGCACTTGCTGCCTGCCAGCGAATCACTGACAGACTGAAGTGCAGCCACTTATGATCCTCCTCCCTTTCACCACGCTGAAAGTCTGCTGCATATTTTGGACACAGAAAACTGTTAGTCAACAGCTGGGCTGGAAAGAGCATTCCCTGAGAGGCAGTTCCACATCTCATGTGAAAAATCTTCTGCAACCAAGCACATGGATTTATCTGCGCTTTGACAATCATTTCTATTTGTATGACCTAAACCTCAGGTATTGGACTTAATGAAGGAAAAAAAAAATTCAGTGATAACAGTCAAACATTTGATTTTGCTTCTAATGATGTAAGCCCAATGAAGAGTGCAGTATCTCCCACAAGGTGGTAAGCTGCTCTGAGCAGACAGCTTGAGAAAAATCAGAGCTGTCAGATCACACAGCACCAAAACCAGGTATCAACTCTGACGGTACAGCCCAGTAAAGTTAAAGGGAATAAAACTTCAACTTGAAGGGAAAAAAAAAATGACCATGTCAGCAGCTGCCACTCAAGGACCATTTATAGCAGAATCAGTTTTTATTCTTGCTTCTTTTAGAGCAATACATCTCCAACAAAGGAATGTCTGGAGTCAGAGAGCACTTGCTCAGAGAACCACACTCAGAACCTGGTTCTCCTTCTCTGATACTTCCCTCACAATTCTAAGCCACATGGATTTGAATGGATTTAACTATAGACTATTCTATTCAAAAAATTACACTAAGGAGAGATAATTGCCACTTCCTTCACTAATTTCTGGGGGGGGAAAAAAAATGTTGAAGTCTTCCATGTTTGAATTAGGGGCAAATTGGAATATATTAAAACATGAAATAGAGGGTAAGCAAACTTAGTCTGGTCTCCCAAAGGTTTGCTCTGTCCCTACTAGCAAACTGTCTAGAATTTACAGCTCTGCCTCCCTCACTTTCCCAGCTACAAAATCACTTAACCTCCCACCCTAAAAAGCAAAGCAGAATGGGAAAATGTGAGCAATGTATCTGACTCTCTGCATTATTTTAAGTACCCATTAATGAAGGCAGGTTGTAGGGAGTTTGAGCTGTGAAAGCAAAAACGTAATCTCTTGGAAAGCAATAATCATGGAATCATTAAGACTGGAAAAGAATAATGCAGGGTGGGGATACTCTTGCAATTAATTATGACTCTTAATATATTAGCCAATGACATTTGACACTTGCAACATTTAGAATAGTGAGAATCCACATCTAAGGAGCTCAAATGTGAACCAGAAATGTAAATGGTGATGGACCAGAAGCCAAAGAAAGCCATGGAGCTTTGTATGGCAAGCAGATAATATTATTTGTTCAGTGTTTATAACTTATATTTTCTAGACTTTTCTCTCTCTTTTTTTTAATTGGTGAGGAAAGTGTTAAGGAAAAAGAAAAGTTGTTAGCAATTAAAAGATTAAAAAAAAAAAAAAGTGGTTATAGGAACTGATCTGAAGGAGAAGAAAAATGTTTAGCCCCAAGAGGGGATGCTGATATTTCAATCAACAAGCTCAATGCAAAGCAGCAGTAAGAAAAATGGAGTAGGCAAACCAGAAAGATCATCAAGGTTGGAAAAGTAAATACACTTCATTTCTATATTTAGGGAGCTGACATTTTTGCTCCTGAGCAGATGTCACAAGCTGTTGCTCGTTAAAAGATGTTGCTGATCACAGTACACATAGCACTACTACCTGTGACCTCAGCCACAGGCCTCTGCTTCCCACAGGAGCTTTGGGAGACAGACAGATGGCATGAAAAGCAAAAACTCAGATCATGGCCCTTCCAAGTAAGTGTTTCCCTTGACTTCCAGATCAGATTGAGCAGGGGAGATGGGAGCAGAAACTCCAAGAGTGGCCTACAGATACAGATCAGGGCATGCATGTGCTCCCCTGCTCCCCACCTGCAGCAGTGGGTGCTGACCCTGCCTCTGCATTCGGTGCTCTTTGGCAATTCCTCGCAGTGATGGTGGTGAGACACTGGGACAGGTTGCCCAGGGAGGTCATAGATGTCCCCCTCCCCAGAGGTGTTCAAGGCCAGGCTGGATGAGGCCTTAAGCAACCTGGTCTAGTGGTGGATATCCTTGTCCATGGCAGGGTAGCTGAAACTAGATGATCTTCAAGGTCCCTTCCAACTGAAACCACTCTATGAATTCCATGAAATCGCTGTTGTGTTCTGCTCTGGATGCTCACACCCTTCCATCTCTCTCACACCAATACTGCGGGTCTCACACTGT
This sequence comes from Eubucco bourcierii, assembly GCA_013396675.1. Classification (NCBI taxonomy): domain Eukaryota; kingdom Metazoa; phylum Chordata; class Aves; order Piciformes; family Ramphastidae; genus Eubucco; species Eubucco bourcierii. The sequence goes on along the minus strand of VWZE01017713.1, from coordinate 519,586 downwards.
TACTCTGCCCTTCCTCTCTTCAGATGTTCCCACCTTCTCTGACACATTCCACACACCCCACACAACCATCTCAGACTATTCTGTCTTCCAAAGATAGTAGAACTTTCCATACAGAAGGAGCACTCCAGTGCATTCCTAGGGCATGCAAAGGGCACTTCCACACCCACATGTTCCCTCACAGAATATCCAGCACCACCCTAGCCAACATCACATGTTATCAAGTCTGTAACCTCTTCTCCATGTCCACTGCTGTACAGAGGTTTGCTGGCTTCTACAGCCCTCCATGCTAACAGAACAAGACTCTTGAGCACCATCTGTTCCACCTTCAGATGCACTGCCACAGGGAGGGACTAGGTAGGTCCTCCTGAAGCTCTGTGCTTTACTTCACCCCTAAGGCCCTTTCTCAAACAGTGGCAAACACTGGAAAGCATCCAAGGATCTCTAGGTTGAGCAGGTAAGGGACACACACTCCAGTTCCACACTAACTTTGACAGTCAGAGAACTGCTTAAGTTTCCAGACATGACATTTTCAATCCTTTTCCTAAATTGGGTAACTTTACCAATTAAAGCCTTGAACCTCCTCATCCAGCCAAAAGCCCACACACTTTTTAAAAAAAAAAA
>VWZE01017713.1:443849-518210 GCA_013396675.1 Eubucco bourcierii | reverse complement strand
TTTTTTTTTTCAATCCTATTTCAACCCCTTTGCCACAACCTGCCAAAGAAAGGGACTCCTGCAAAGCAGGCTGAAACATTTCACTTTCCTGCTGAAACCTGGAAAATTTCTCCCCCTTCTCAACCTAGACACATCTGAAAGCTGCAAAGCCACCAAAAGAGCTGAATTTATCTTACCGCGCCTCTGAACCTCATCTCCGCCTCCTGTCAGCTCCCGCAGCGCTTGCAGAGACTTAGTTTACGCTGCTGCAGAAAGCAGGATCTGAGGTCGAGTTCTCTCTTCTGTCAGTTGCCCCCTTCTTTTTTTTTTCCTCCCCACAACATTTTCGGTGCTGTCAGAGTTCCTTCCCTCCCATCAGCTCTTACGGAGCCTCCTGGTGAGGGCGTTTTCCGAGGAGGGAGAGGAAGAACTCTCCTCCCCTCCCAAAGAGGAGAGACCTACATGCACACAGATCATGAGAGGCAGTCCCAGAGAGGAGTCAGCTGTCCTCTGCCTGCAGCCTGCCTGCGGAGTCCCAGCTGCCCAGCGACAGGGAAACACGGAAAGCAAAGCAATCCCAGGCACAGGAAAAGCTGGTGCAGAGCTCGGGGAGCAAAGCCACAGCGCACAGGGCAGGAAGCGATGCGTTCCACCAGGCAGCAGCAGCAGCCGCCAGGGCTTCCCGAACCCGCTCCCAACTCATCCCAACCACCACAACATCTTCTGGCCTTGCCATTACCCTGGTAATCACTCTCTCAGCAAATCAAAGCACCACAAAGTGCCCAGGGGCAAAGTGTATTTTGCCTTGTAAGACTTTCCGAGGACTCGCCACATTGGCACGGCAGTTTCAGAAGCGTTTTGAGACCCTCACCCTCAAAACATCCACTCACTCTATATGGAAGTCCCTCAGGTCCTCACTACAAAAGAACCTGCCCCACGCCAGGTAGCAACTGGACACAGCTGAGCCACTGTCACCCTTACTCTCCTTCCCAGAAGCTGCAGAAGTAGTATGTTTAGCTGTCTCTGAGGCCATTGACATCACACACACACAAAAAAGTCACAGTTACATCAAGAGTGTGAAAAACCACCACCACCTCCCAGAGCCAAAGGCATTCTGACCTAAAGCAAAATGTCCACGCAGCCTTCGCTAGCTTTAGACGGAAAGTGAAAGGACAAGAGGCAATCTAACACGAGCTGGAAGAAGGGAAATTCCACTGAGAGATTAGGAAAGTTCTTTCACCGGGAGTGCTGTCAAATACTGGAACAGGGACTCTGAGAAATTGTGAAACTCCATCCCTGGAGTTATTCAACACTCAAGAAGACAATGCCTGAGGAACCTCATCTAAACTGGGCCTGCCTGGAAGCAGGGTCAGAACAAAGAACTCCACAGGTCTCACAACTTAGAATTATTCTCTATGTTAAATATTTTGCTGCTCAACAGTCCCAAGCTTGATTGTTGATCCTCCATGATGGGCACTATCTGGAGTCAGCTCTGCTTACAGAGGACTGTTGATGCTTTCTTATCAAAATGCTTATTTTTCAAATTCCACCATGGAAAGGATAAAGTCAAGCTTTAAAGTTAAAAAGATTTAAATCAAAAGCTCCTCGCTTTTCTTTGAAGCTTTTTGAAGTAAAACAAGGCCAGGCATGAGCACTACTAGGACAAGAGGCTATTTAAAACCCCAGAAATATGGTAGATGTTGCCAGTGGTTCAGTGCAGCACTCCTCTCTAATTAGCTGTGACCCAAAGATCCTGTGCTGTGGTGGGTGTCATTCGTCACAAGAAGAAGGTGCCAGCGCTTACAAGGATTTGTGGTGCTGCTTGGATAATGCTTCTGCAGAGAGCTGTGCTGCCACCAGCTCCTCTGCCCTCATTAGATTCCATTTTGAAAAATTACTCACAGTGCCTTTCAATTCTTGCACAACTCTCTGGCATGATTTTCATTCACTTCTTATCACCAACCAGCTGAGGAGGTGGGTGAATTATTAACAGAGGCAGCCTCAGGACACATTTCAGAGGTGGGTTTAGCAGTGGTTTATGTCAGAGCATTGAAAGAAACAGACAATATTCTAAAGCCCTGCTTGGTGCAAGAGCACAGGTGAGATCAAAGGTAGTCTAAGCTACATTTCCCCAAACAGAGCCACATTAGCCATGACTGAATCACAACGGCAAGCCCTGAGCCAAGAGTTTTCCAAGTATAATCGGAGCTGCAGCCTGGCGGCTCTAATTCTTCAGGAGGAGAATGTCACTTCTCCAACATCATTTCTCCAATCAGTTTAGTTGTAGCCAAACAACAGAGTCAATAAAACTCGTGTTACAACTTCCAAGTTATGTATTAGCACAGAGTTATCTTCACAGCAACAACTTCACCTTTCCCCTAGTTCACATCTCCTAACACAGCTCATCACTGAAAATACCACAGAAGAAAACACAAAGCCAAGTATTCACAAGCACACATTCTCCCTGGGTTTTTTTTTTTTTTTTAATTATGTGGGAGAATCTTTTTATTATTCATTGGGAAGCCCCTTACTCAAAATGTTTTTTGTAGTCAAGCTACTGCACAGCTCTTGTTGGTGAGGAAAATATTCCTGTGTGTGGATTAGGCTAAATCAGGTGGGGAAGGACAAAAAAAAACAATTGGAAAGCAAAGATAACCAACTTAATTTCGATTTAAAAGACCTTGAGCTCAGACTATTAAGCTGACAAAACCAGGCTTTTCCTTTCCAGCAACAGAGCCCAGCCCTTGTCTGTGATTTCTGCTGAGGATGGCTGGCTAGGGCTGTATCACTACAGGCAACTACAGGCAGAGGTATGAATCAAGTTTTCCAGGCCTCACCAGTTAGAAGTGACTCATATAAATCCTGGATTAGAGCACTGGGATTGCTCTGCTGGTTGCTGATAAGCAGCTGATTCCCTGCATACAATTTCACATTCAAAGCAAGGGGACTGGAAACCTTTCCTGTCAGCCCTGCTCCAGCAGGCTCACAGGGTGCGTGACTTGCTGAGCTACACCCGCAAGCAGTGGCCTTACTGGAAAAAAAAAACAACAACAAAGAGTTTGGCCCCATGACACTGGCATCAGCAAACAGTCTTCTCCTTTGCTCTGCAGATTCCACTGCTCTGTACAAGCCTGGAGGTGAGAGATACTGGCTTGGCTTGATGCTATTCAAAGATCAGTGTGGACTACATCTGTCTTATTCCAAAAGCAAAAGACTGCAAATTCATCTATCAATGCCAAAAGTCTGCAAATTCCTTTAATAATGCCTGTCCCTTTTTTTTTTTCCCCCCCCCCCATGGATTTTTTTATAATATTCATTATTTCTGTCTTGCAAAAGAACTACAGAATAACACCCGTTCCATAATTAGAAAACACTTGGCAAAGATAGCATGGGAAACAAACCACCCTAAATAGGCCAGGAATTTGGGAGCCATTTCTCTCACAAGTCAGAGGAACATCTTAGAAAACAGAAATGTTTTTAACCTGTCACGTAGTTTTAGACTATACTGGTCTAAAATTGATTAAAATGCCTCTCAGCCATAAGACAACCTATAGCAGGAAGCAGATGTCTGGCCCATTGCTTAGAAAACAGCTCTGTTCCAGCAGAGGATGAGCATCTGACTGCACAGTAACTGGGTAAACCAATGGCTTGTCAAAGAACCAACACTAAGTATTTTAACAGCCTCCATAATGAGGCAGAACCTCCTCCCCATGCCATCAGCTCTGCTAAGAGTTGTCTCTCTTTATCCTCTTCTAGCTTTTATTGATGCATCTCCTCTTTCCCCATGCAGATAGTAGCCAACTGCCCTCCAAACAAGTAGTGAGGAACAGAAGCTTGGAGAGAGAACACTGATCCCTGGAGATGCAACATTTCTGGTTGAGACCTGTAAAGGTTAAATCCAAAGCCCATTCTACTCACTCAAAAACTGTCTCAAAATGACATCAAAAGTTCTCCGAGTTCTCATATTCTCTGTGTGACAATAGACAAAGCTGAAAAATACATTAGGTGTGGCCAAAAGGGTTCAAAAGCCAGAAGACAAAGAATATTTAAATGATTATTTTGGATTCTAATTTATGCTTTGTAATGCCTGAAACTCTCAACACTAGTTTTGGTTGCTTCAAGAAAGCCTCAACAGTGAGAACACTAAAGTTCTTTTCTTCCCAAGCTCAGTCTTTCACAAACAAACAAGAATTTAACCAAGAAAATGGATTGCAATAGATCGTAGAATGGTAAGGTTGGAAGGGACCTCAAGGATCATCCAGTTCCAACCCCCTGCCATATGCAGGGACACCTCCCACTAGTACAGGTCACTCAAGGCCTCCTCCACCCTGGCCTTGAACAACTCCAGGGAGGGAGCAGCCACAACCTCCCTGGGCAACCTGTGCCAGTGTCTCACCACTCTCACTGCAAACAACTTCCTCCTAACATCCAGCCTAAATCTCCCCTCTGCCAGTTTAAACCCATTGTCCCTTGTCCTGGCATTGCAAGACCTTGTAAATAATCCCTCCCCAGCCTTCCTGTAGGCCCCTTCAGATACTGGAAGGCTACTATCAGGTCTCCTCAAAGCCTTCTCTTCTCCAGGCTGAAGAGCCCCAACTCTTGTAGCCTGTCCTCACAGCAGAGCTCTGATCATCCTCGTGGCCCTCCTCTGGACCCACTCCAACACTTCCATGTCCTTCCTGTGCTGAGGGCTCCAGAACTGCACACAGATGGAGATGCACACCTCCCTTTGGACTCCTGCACTCTTTTCTGTAAACACTGCTCACTTTCTTGATACCTCTGAGAGATGCATTTGAGGAAGAGCAGATTAAAAAGCACACATGCAGTGCTGTTATTTAGTTATGGCTCCCGCACACACACAATCACTCTGGGTCTGTGACGTGAGTGAAAACAGAAACTGGGTTAATCTAACAAATCAAGATAAATTTTCCTTGTTGTTGCTCTCTGCTGAACCAGTGAAACAGAAATGGATGACTGGCTCAGACAGTGACCATCAGAACAAAGTCCCACTTTATAATTACCAGATGCCCTTAATATGATGCCAGTTTGTCTCATGCATGTGGCTGCTCTTCCTCCCATCCCACTCACAGGCTGCCCTGCGCCACAGCTGCGTTACAGGACTGCAAGACAGTTGCCTCTTCAGCTGAATCTCCGCTCTGAATCCAGCAGTAATTGTTGAACTGACTTCAAGAGCAGAGTTTAAAAACAATAGTTTGAATTCAGTTTGATTGCTTTGCCTTTACTTTGATACAGTCATTTAAAGCTGCTCCCCTGCAGAGCCCATGGCAAGAACAAGAAGAACCGTTCTGAGGAGCTGTTAATACAAACAGCCTGACTCAGTTCAGCTGATGTGCATTCCTCCCAACTGACTTTCTAAACAGTCACTCCCAGTGGCAGGACCTACATCTTCCTTTTAAGGGGAAAAAATGTTTTCACAGGAAAAATGAAGTGTTCAAAGCCTGTGCATATCTCTCTGCTTTTGGTGACCAATCTCTCCTTAAAAAACCCATTCTCACTGCATGCAAAACAAAACCTTCTCCCTGCTTTATATTAAGTTGTTCCTCTTTTTTAACAGAGCCCTTTCCTTACTATCAATACCCTGGTAGACTCAGGTGAAACATCCTATCATACTAAATTTTTTTTTTTTTTTTGACACAAGCCAACATGAAAAAGAGAATTCGTTTCCAAAGCAAGGTTGAGAAAGCAAAGGCAGAAATCCCAGGCTGCAGACAACGCTTTGCAGCTCGCATTGGTGCCTGACAGTTCCTATTCCTTCAAATTTCTTTTCCTGTATTTCTGAAAAGAGGCTTAGTGTTAGAAAGGGTTTGAGACTGGAAAGCATATCATAACAAAAACTTCTTGTTCTATCGACACTAGATAAGGAAAGAGTGACCACTGGTGCTTTGCCTGCATGTTAGATGAAGGAAACAGGATTTCCCTCTGCTACTCCCTGAGCAAGATCCCAAGGAAATGTTTCTAATAATAGGAAATTACTATATAAGGCCAGATCAGCACTAAACTGTTTGCAGTCTGGAAAAGAAGAACACACAAAAATTACTGAGGAGGGACACAACTGGCAGAGGAGGACTCTTTACACATCATCAGCATTCTGCAGGAAGGCAGCATGCAGTAACCTAAGGCTCTCCCCCACAGAAAAGGACAGCACTTAACCTGTGACTCTTCTCTCCTGAGCAACCCAAAAGTTGACAACTAAAAGCACAAATCAGAGCTGCTGTATCATTTTTCTATCATGTCCTTGCTTCTGTTCAACAGAGGGGGGGGAAAAAAAAAAAAAAAAAAAAAAAAGACAGAAATGATAGCATTTTAAATCTACAAAATAGTTCCTGCAAAACAAGCTTGAGCACCTCTCTGATTTGGAAAGGGCAGTCACATCCTAAAGTGTGCCATGGGCAGAGCTGGTGCAGAAGGCAGGGTGGCAGTTCCCCTACCTGCCCTTCCTGGGCAGTAGATCCGTGGAGCACAACAGTTTGCTGCTGCATTTTGTGTGGGTCTCAGCAGAACTGTCAGACTGATTCCTGTCTACAGCTGTAATTGTAGCTCCAGCACACACTTCTTACTGTCCCATCAGCAGACACAAAACCTGCAAGGCCAGTTAAAAGAGAGATTTTCCTCCTTCTTATACAAATGAGAGGGAGTTCCTGCAACCATACCATAAAGATCTCACTTGGATAAAGTGACATAACTGGAAAGTTTCCCTGTGATCCCCAGCGAGGGCTATCTTTCCATCTCTGCTTTGTCTATGGGATAAGGGCAGAAGCTTTCAGCTCCCCGTGGAGAGAAGCCTGCTGAGCAAACACAGCCTGACACAGACCCATAGCTGCCACAGATGTGTACAATATAAATTCCTAGACAGATTTAGCACCCACATTTTGTTTCTGACACCAACAGAAGTTTGTGACAAAAGGCACAAACAATTTTGTAGCCTGTTATACACACCACACCCCCCTCCTGTCTACAAGCACAGCCCCTGCAGAGTTGCACAGCTTCTAGCCAAACTGGAGGCCGAATCCCAGTCTAAAATTTCAACATGTTAGCTGGTAACATCGCCTTGAGCTGAAAGTCAGTTTGCCACAGTCACCTTAGGCTGAGTGCCTTAAAAAAAAGAAAAGCAAGCTAGGACACCCTTGTGAGAGACTCATTGATGAGGGTTTTACAGAAGCACTCTTCTACATCACAGAATCAGGAGCTGCATGGTCCTAAGAAGAATGTGGCTGAGACTTACATTTCCTTGGATTGTTTAGAGCCTCAAGTTGTGCCAAGGGACGATTAGGTTGGCTACCAGGATGAGTTTCTTCACTGAAGGGTTATCAAGTATTGGAGCAGCTTGCCCAAGGAGGTTGTGGAGTCCCTCATGCTGGAGGTATTTTAAGAGTGATGTAGATGCAGTGCTTAGGGATATGGTCTTGTTAAGGACATGTCAGTGTTAGGCTAATGACTGGACTACCATCTCTAAGGTCTTCTCCATTCTAGGCAATTCTGTGAGTGTGTTCAGAAGACTGTTCCAGTGTAAGCAGGCTCTCAGGTACATTTTTCACCAGCTGCTCACACCATGCCCACATCCCTGTACCACCTGGCCAGAAAACAGAGTGCACTCCAGGGCGTGTTAAGCGTTCCGGGGCACACAGCAATTCCGTCCCAAGAGGATGTTTCCTATCTGACTTATCTTTAGGGACATCTTGATTGCTGAAGATTTTTAAACTGACCTTTAATTTTTGTCCAATTAGATACATCGTGTTCTTGCCTGTGCAATCAGAGGGCAAACAAGTGCAGGCAACAGGCAGGGTTCCTTCAGAACCAGTTAACATAAGTGGTTATGACTCTTAGAGAAAACTAACTGCATGAAGGCATTTATGTTAAATACCCTTGTGGCTCTTTTCTCATGTCCTAAGTGTTCCATGATAATTACAAAGCAATCCAGAAAGATGGCTTCTGCTAGTACTGCTTGTTGGCAGTGGTATCTGAAAGTTAATTAATCTTGTAGGAAAAAAAAAAAAGGGGGGGTGGTGCAAAACTATCTCCTTGTGCATTTACAGAACCACAGAGTTGTTTGGGTTGGAAAAGACCTTTATAGAATCATAGAAAGGTAAGGTTGGAAGGGACCTCAAGGATCATCCAGTTCCAACCCTCTGCCATAGGCAGGGACACCTCCCACTAGTACAGGTCACTCAAGGCCTCCTCCAACCTGGCCTTGAACACCTCCAGGGAGGGAGCAGCCACAACCTCCCTGGGCAACCTGTGCCAGTGTCTCACCACCCTCACTGCCAACAACTTCCTCCTAACATCCAGTCTAAATCTTCTCTCTGCCAGTTCAAACCCATTGCCCCTTGTCAATAGTCCCTCCCCAGCCTTCCTGTAGGTCCCCGTCAGATATTGGAAGGCTACTCTAAGGTCTCTTTGAGATCATTGAGTCCAACCATCAACCTAACACCACCATGGCCATTAAACCAGGTCCCCAACTGCCATGTCCACAATTTTCTTAAACACCTTCAGGGATGGGGACTCCACCCAGTCTGTTCCAATGCCCAACCACTCTTGCAGCAAAGAAATTTTTTCCTAACCTCCAACCCAAACCTCTCCTGGAAGGTTTAAGTCAGTACAAAGACAAAGCATTTAAGTCTGGACCCTAAAGCTGTTGTCTTCTCTACTTATTTTTCATGCCAAGTCAAAGGATGTAGCCAGTAAGTTGTTTGTTCAATCTCAAAGAGTCTGCTCCAGGAGAAATAAGGTATTTGTCTTGGCTTTAAAAAGTGAGGAGAATCACAGGTATGAGACTAGGAGTCTGGAAACACAGACTGACTATCCCTACTGGTGTTGTACAGATAGGATCCCAAGTTTCCTCCACACCACAACTGACAACCACCAAAACCTTCCTTACAGGAATTGTCTATTTAGAACTACTGACACCAGAACAGTAAGTTTGAGTTGCTTTCTTTTCTTTAGCAGGTTTAAGCTGGAGAAGGCAATATGAATGATGCTATTCTTGTGTTAACATGCATCATTTTATAGATTTATCTCCTCTATCAGACTGCTTTATAGGAGACAACTGAACTTGACTGACTTGTCCTGTGCTGTCCTTTTTTCTTTTAATTGACAACTTTCATCAATGCAGTTTTGCATTAAAGCAAACCACACCCAAACCCAGACCAACAAAAAGAAACCAACCAAACAAAACCCAAAACCAGTTTAATAAGGAAATATCTCCCTTAAAAATAGCCAAATGAAAATGCTTATTTTATTTAACCTGAAGCTTTTCCTTTTGATGAAGTCTGAATACTGGTGAACTGCTCCTGGTCTGTTAACCAGGAGATAGCTTTTCTGCTATGTGGAGGTTGGAGCATAGGTCATACCTAGATTTTATTTATATATTTAAGCTTCCAGTGTCAGAAAAATAAAAGTCAAGTGGCTAAAACCTGCCTGAAAAGCACAGTAGAGAAATAACCTATGGAATTCTAGAGCTTTTATAAAACAGCTTGCACATGAGTGATGCCCCAACAACTACTCTTACTCCTCCTGTTAGTGCCATACCAAAAGCTCTAGTATGGAATTTTTATAGCAGCATACAGGTGGATAGATCAGGATAATTTGCACCCCAAGTTCAGGGAAATGTCACTATGAGTAACATCTCATATTGCACAGTAGCACCTGTCACAAGGTTGTTCCACAGAACAACTACGGGTTCCTTTAGGAAAGAAAATCCAGGCCAAGCCTCAAGTATTCTTGTGACATTGTGTTCTGATGCCAGAAGCAGGTGATACCTGGGAGAAAGGAGTTCTTATTTTCCTTCTGGGTGTGACACTTTTTTAATGCAAACTTAGCAAATCCTGCAAGCAAACCAGAGCCAAGCTCTGGAAGCTCAGAAAAAGGGCACATTCAAGCCTTTAGCCATTCAAACAAGTGGAGTCATTTTTTGAGTTGATGATTTATAAGTGTAGAGTTTACAGGCACAATTTGTACTTCCACCACTTTTTTCTCCCTCTGTCCCAAGCTGACTTTGTTGGCCTAAGGCAGGCAGTTATTTTGGGAGAGTGAAAAGTTATAATTAAGTTGTAATAAAGCTATTGGGAACACATATGGCACTGAACTTTCAAACCCCTCTTTGTAAGGGAACAAAGTGCGTTTTGCATTAATTGCGATGCCCTAAGTCCCCTATGAAAAGGTTAAGGAAAGGGTCTCAACAACAGTCTGGAGCAAAACTAGATCATGAAGTCAAAATAAGAATATCCAATGAGCCATAGAAATTCCAGATTATGCTGAAAGAAATGGCCTAAGCAGCTTCCAAAAGCAGAGGGAAGAAAAGTAGACACAGAGTGCAGACTGGCTATCTGGCAGCGTGTCAGATTTGAGGCCTGGCAATCAACAGGAGCACGTGGGCAGATGGTATTGCAGCTGGCTTCTGTCTGAACTGCTTCCCTTTACCCTGCCTATGCTGTTGCTTCTGGGAAGGAGGGTAAAAGCTACCAGATGAAGGGTATTGTCTGAGGTGATCTCCTTCTGACCCATCTGACAGTATCCTCATATCAGCCCAGAGTGAATAAAGGTTTCAGTATTATTATTATTATTATTAATTGCAAACATTTTTGTTCTAAAATGGAGAGATTCCTCAACTAACAGTAAATGAGGGGATAAGGAGCTGCCATCCTGTTGGCAAAAGTCTCCCAGAATGCCTGGAAAACACAGACATCATTTCAGAAGGACATCCCATATGCATTAGCTTGCACTCAAATGATCCAGAATCAGAGAACGTTAGGGATCATTCAGAGATCATCGAGTCCAACCCACCTGCCAAAGCAGGGGCACCTGGGGCAGGCCACCCTGGAACACATCCAGGGTGGGGTTTGAAAGTCTCTGGAGAAAGAGACTCCACAACCTGTCTGGGCAGCCTGTTTCAGTGCTCCACCACTCTCACAGGCAAGAAGTGTCTCACCCCATGTTGAGGTGGAACCTCCTGTATTCTAGCTTGTACCCACTGGTCCTTGTCCTGTCACTGGGCACCACCAAAAAGAGCCTGGCACCTTTGCCTTGGCACTCACCCCTCAAGTATTTATAGACATTGATAAGATAACCTCTCAGCATTCTCTCCTTAAGACTGAACAGCCCCAGGTCTCTCAGTCTTTCTTCACAGCTGAGATGTTCAAGTCCCCCAGTCATCCTCATAGCTCTCCACTAGACTCTCTCCAGCTGATGCCTGTTTCCCAGCATTTTAAAAATGGATACTCCTATTCAAAGCTACATCAAATTATTCTTTCTCCAAGCAGGAGCAATCACATTGATGCTAATTTTTATTTCAAATGATTGGCTTGCAACTTAATGAGCACCCTTTGAAGTGTGAGGAATATCTCCTCTCCAACACCCTGCTGGCTCAGGAGAGCTGCACTATCCTGCTCACAGCATTCTCAAGGTTTTCTGCATTATCAGGACATAGGTTTAATCAAAACCAAAGACAAAATACACACTAAAGAATAATCAAGAGTCCATTCCTTTGTGGTTCCCAGGAATGCATGTTCCACATCTGGACAAACATGGGCCTATGCAGAGAATGGAAACATTCATTCCCCAGCTGTGGCTAGGTCCAAATTCTTTCTTTTTCTCTGATTCACTCAAGAGTCCTACACCGGGTGGCTGAAAAACTGCAGGAATGCTGCTGAGGCTGACAAAATAGGCAGCCACAAGAAGGCCCAGTAATCTTCCTACTGACCCCTTACACCTACCAACAAACAAGCACTTCTCCTGGGCAATGATCTCCAACCCAAACAACAGATCCTGAAGGAATTTCCAGAGTTCCTGCTACTTGGGTGCAATCAGCTGGTTGTGACAGTTGTGATCTGTGCCACAACACTCTGTTCTCCACCAGCAAATGATGACTGGCATCCCTAGGAGAGTGGGAAAGGGGATGCATCCATTTGTGCTGATGCAGATCATCAGCATTTCCTCATCAAAGTGAAGCATCCTTCTGCCTTGAGGCCACCAGTGTGTAGGTGGGAGTCCTTCCCACACAAGGCCACATCCTGCCAGAAGTGCAGAGATTTGGAGATCCCGTGGAAGTGGGGTGTCTTTTGATCTTTCATTCTGATGCTATCTGAGCCAACCTTACTGGCCATGATGACAGGAACTATGAGAGGTCCACTGGGAAAAGAAGATCCAGGGCCATGAGGGTGTCTGAGCTCTTCCCTGACAGAAAGGTATGAGAATCTCAAGACAGCTATCTCCCATAAAAAACAGTACATGCTATCAAACACTAGAACATAAGAAACACATACAAAATGCAGGCAGCAGCTCTGGTTCCTTTGCTTACATTTTCTGTTCTGACAGCTCTCAGACACTGCCAGGGCAGCAGCATTTGCTATTGTAGAAACAACATGAGCCCAGCCTTAGCCACTCTGCAACAATGAGCCTGCAAAAAGAGGAGAGCTGACACAGTAAGTGCACAAACCCTAGATTAACTGTGCTTCACTGTGGGCAGTGGGAGCTCTGCCATCAACTTCAGTTGTGCTGGAGTACACCTGTGGCAGGGAAAAAAAAAAAAAGGTTAAGCTCTTTTAAATCACCTAAAGAAAAGGCAGAGCACGGAAACTTGAGGGGTTTGTTTCAGGAGCTATTGTTTGTATTGCTGAACTAGAAAAACAGAGGCACACAGGATGCTCATCATGGTAAATTATTGATCTGCTGCTTTCTAGACACTGAAACTGGTAATTAAACAAATGGTAAGAAGATACTGGGATCAATTATAGAGGTGTCACTTTAAATTACACTTGCTGCAGGATGAATGAAGCACAGAGGTTAAGCACTGTGGGTACTTCTTCACTCAGGCTTCACATTCAAAATCCTCACAACACCACTGATTCTAACTTTCCTACAGCACTGGTGCAGAGCTGCATGCTTTCTGCACATCTATTAAGCTAGGTAAGGGGAAGGAAGAGTTTTTATTTCACCAATCTTTTCCCCACAATGTCCAGAAAGCACAATCCCATGGAGAGAAGAGCTGAGCAGGACCCTGTTGCTGTTCAGCAGGATCAGTTATGTGACCAGAAGTCAAGGCCACAGCCTCTGCAAAAACCGCTCTCCCTTCAAAATCAGACAAAAAAAAGTTTTGTCCACTAACAGGCAGTTGTGAAATCAGTGAAGTACTGGGTAGACATTTGATACTGGTTTGTAGAAAATATATACATGTACACACCCTCCATAGCCTGAAATAACGCTGCCAAACTGCTTCTGAAGCAGTATGAGGACAAAAAAATCATGTCACAGTCATAACCACCACTCTGATTCCTGCTACATTTTTCTATCAGGGTGCATGCCTCATTGCATCAAGCATAAAGTTATCACAATTTCATGTTCTAAATATTATGTGAATGCAAAGATGTACTTGCACTAACACACATTTTGAAACAAAAAACATCTAAAGATGGTCTTGAGTCATCTTGCAATTACTGGCACAGACACTCTCACATTACTGTATCTCTCCAATAGGTTTCACTCCAGGAAAAATGTTTATTGAAGGTTGAGTTCATCAATTGATTGAGATAGGTCAGGGAGTATAAATACCAGAAGTGAAAAAACTGCAGATGCAGCACAGGCAGACAGCTTAAAAGCACATGCAAAAAAACCCAAAACAACAAACTAACATGAGGACACAGTTGGCATCCTTCACTGAGCAGAAGCAGCAGTGAAACAGTAATGGCAGGAGGCAAGATCAGAGAATCACAAATTGCTGCTGGAGCCAGAACAATCCTAGAAGACAAACATGTGCTTGCCATGGTGAAGCAAAGGGATAGGCAGGTGAGAGTTCAATCCAGAAAGGAAAGAGAGAGGTCACGGTGATGAACAGCAATATGCTACGGAAGCTGGAGACAAATGCATCATCAGCTGATGGAAATAGGCAAAGTGGAAAACAAAGACTGGACAGTAGTGAAGGAGAGGAGCAAGGCTCTTGGTAGCAGAATCAAAAGAGTCAAAGGCTGAGCTGACTCTCCCTGCTGCTCCCCAAATAATGAGGCTGAAGCACAAGGAGAGCAAGCTCTCCTGTTGGCCTGATGCCAGCTGCTCTCTGAAGCTCTCCTCGCCTGTGCTGAGGAGAGTTACACAACACAAGGCTTTATGAATAAGTGCCTGATGGTGTGCTGGGTACACAACAGCTCCTACCAGCAGGGCAGTATTTGTGGGAAATGCTAGGAAGAGTGTCTAAGAGAGATAAAGCCTTTGAGTTGCAGACGGATCTGCCAGTCCTCATTTCCAGCTTGTCAGAGCAAGTCCTTCTTGAAGTCAGCAGCCTGGAATGAAGAGAATCTGGCATTTGTGCATGTATGTATGGTTCAGACAGCCAGGGCGGAGTGGCTAGGGTTAATCATACTTTCCACAATGGGGGGAGGGGGGGAGGTGGCAAGGCACAGTGAGGGATGGACGTTATCAGCCATATACTCACAAATTCCTCCTCTTTGACTCTGTATTTCAAGCCTGACCTCCTTTCCTGCTTCCACTAACCCCCGGAGGAGGAGGGGAAGGGCGAGCACACGGAACTGGCATTTGAGAGTCACTCACATTCTCAGGATTCCTGTTGTCTATGATAGCATGGAGGCAGCACACACTTGTCTGGTGAACTGACAAATTCCACGTTCTGGAGAATTACTGGAACAGCTGATGGCTCACAGGAGCAGGTACTACCCTTGCCTGCAGAGCAAACTAGACCAAAATCCACTAGCACAAGAGCTAACCCATTACTGCCTCTGCTGCTCCAGCTCACCTGCTGGGTGATAACCTTTGTGTTCAGTGCACACATTTTCAAGTTGTTTGGGGTTTTGTTTGTTTCTAGAATCTCTCTTTTCTGGGGAAAACAGGACATTTACAAATAGGAGTTTGCATTAGCAACTGCTTGTTATGAAGCCTCTTTAACAAGAGGGCTGTATGGAATCAAAAAAGGAGTAAAGTTTAATCCAGCTGCCCACCACAATGTCAGCAACAATACTCTAAAGAATTCCAGTTCAAACCACTTTTGGTCGCCTTCTACCCTCACAATGAGGCTACAGTCCACTAAATCACATGGAACTTCGATTCCATCTAGAGATAGCCTCTTGAAGTTTCTACTGCAGGACAGGATTAGTGAATTTTGTTTACTCGGGTGCCACTGCTGGTGGTGACAGCAATAGCAGGTACAAATTGCAGGAACCTGCATCCATGCCCAGAAAGGGCACAGGTCCAGACCCAACCTCTGGCACGAAAGGTTTTGGCAGCAGAACAAATTCCTTCTCACCCTTTCTGATCACGTCACACTCAGATACCACAATGCTGTAACCCTGTCCCACTACTCCACACAAATACCTGGTTAAAAAGTCTCACAAGCCCCCAACATATTTTGAATCTTTAGACCTGCTGAATGGCAGTGCAAAAATCGCTGCATGCTCAGCTGGACAGGGTCTTTACAGGTCCCCACTGCAGTGGCTCTCTCCCAACACCCTTCCACACAGCAGTGCTCTGGGAAGGGGCAGAAGTGCATCTGCTGCAGGGAGGGCAAAACACACCAGACAGCAATGCTTGAGTGGACCGTTCTGACTTGGGCTGGGCTCCCTGCTTTGAACCTCAGCCACTCTGCATGCTGCTGAGGCAAGAAGAACAGACACCAGCTTCTCTTGGCTCAGTGTCTGTGTTCACCCTGGTTGACTGGTACAGCCAGGGTTTATCAGTCAGTGCCTGGTCCTGCCCTGATGCCACCTTACTGAGCAGCAACAAGTCAAGCGTTCCACAGGCTGATGCCCATTGCACAGTTTAGGAGCTGGCATAGGTACTACAATTTGGGAATTACCATTACAAGAAGTGGAGTGGAGATAGTGTGGTCTATTAAATCTTAATACAGCCAACATTTAGAAGACAACTAATTACCACTTATGTTCCCAACAGTTGGCCTAGCTCCACATCCACAGGCTGGGAGCTTTGAGTGCCAATCAGCCCACATACCAGGGCACAAAAGTCACACAGTATGACTGCAGAACCTTCTAGCAACCTCAAACTTGTCCTCACTACCACTGACTTCAAGGATCAAAACCCAGTAGCTTAAGAGAATGGCTACACAAACCACCATTCCCACAGCATTACACCACAGACACTTCTCCAAGTTGAAAAGAGCACAGAAACGGTCTTCTGAGGTGCCAGTGGTGCTACTACAGCAGTCATAGGCTGCTGTAAATTGGTCTCAACAGCTGCCATTACTGTGATGCAGCCCATCCTCTGTCCTCAGCTGTGCCTGTCCTGGCCCTCTCCTTCTGTACTGGGAGTGAGATCTATTCAGCTCTGATGAGACACTTCTGGGAGCTAAGCAAAAGGAAAACTTTTTGTCCTCCCTCTTCATCACTGTTCTCCAAAGTTTGTTTCAACTGATTGACTAAAGGGACAAGTGGTTTCCAGTGCAAGTACAAGTCAGGGAGCAAGACCAATTTAAATAGAACTTCATGCCAGTATAAGCTTACCTTAGATACTGGGGGAGTATATCCTCCTGAAGGACAAGTAAAGAAAGGGCATTTCATTGAGAGTGGCACAAATGGAGCTTTAAGACTGTCTGCTTGCTTCTCCTCTACCCTTGACACATATGCATGCCTCCAAATGTTTAAACCCTTGAGCACTGATTCACACAGATCATCACCACCAGCAGCCTTCAGGACAAACTCAGGAAGGACACTAGAGGCTACAGACTGTCAGCTGTAAGTACTCCACCATTAGACAATCAGCAAAAGAATCCTCTCACCTGACATGTGTGTATCTATGTCACAACAGATCGGCCAGCAGAAGCATGCCTGGATACTGCTGTTATTCAACAAGATAGTGAACAACTGACACTTTTTGGCAGGTGTTTTAGAAACAAGGGCTGATGACTGCAAGCACACAGGAGGGTGAAGCTCCTTGCACACACTCAGCACCGTGCCAGCTACTGACCCAAATGAACCCTCTTCCCTTTCCCTATCAATCCACAAATCTCAGTCCAGCCCACACTAAACACTGATTGATTTTCTACTCCAACCAGCCCCGTGTCACATTTGTGTTGACTAACCATCAGTTCAGATAAGTGGTTTGCAATTAAGATAATTTGGTTTGGGGCCAGTGAAAGGATGGCCTGAAAAACACTTTGAATTAGAGTTCAGCCCAGTGCTAGAGAGATTAGAGGAATTCACTGCTCAGAACAGAAAGCTGCATACCAAGCTGACAGCTACTTTTAGATCTACCAGAATTTACCTTTCTAGCATACTGAAAACAGAAAGCAAGATTTGTCACAACAAAACTTTTCTTGGAAAGCAATGGCTTGCTTGTACAAGGATTTCTTTCCAGACACATGCACTCGACCTGTAGCAACACTGATTTTCTTCCACTCCCCATTTTCCACTCAGGTGGCAACATGATCCTTTCACAGGTGCCACCTGTTTCTGGTGGCAGACAATTAGCATTTCAGCACAAAGGTGTTCGGTGGCAAGCAGCCAACTTACCTGAAGCCCTCTGAAAAAAACCCAAAACAACAAACCACAGTTACACGAGCACAGCTTTAGAGTTTCATGGACTTCAGTCTGGACATAGCTCACATTCTCATCCTACACAGAGCTGCTTGCAGAATTCCTCTCATTGCAAGCTGAACTAAGAAAGTGGTTTGGATAGCAGCGGTTGCAGGGCTGGAAGAAAACTCTCTTATGACCCCACCTAGACGTAGAATGTCAGAGCAGGAACAGACACTTGGCAACCTGCCAGGTTTCAGTTTAAAGAGACATATCAAACACCCTCTTTAGCTCTGCGAGGGTGGTTTTTTTTTTTGTGTACAGGACTCCACATCCCTTGCAACATTTCCTCTTCACATGGTGCCCTCATGACCAAGTTACCAGAGCAGCACAACCTCAGCACCTGGCAGGCTCAGCACCAGACATCCCTTGCTCTGGTAGCTCTTAGAAACATAATCAAGGAAGGTTTCAGGGTGGTCACTGTCTACAACAATCTTCAGGAAGAACAAATTACCTTTGACTCTTTTTTTGCTTGTCTGTTTTGCTCTCCTTTATACTTTTTCCTTGTATCAAGACACAGTTAAATCAGATTAGCTCATACTGAAGACTGTCTGAAAGCTTTACTCAAATACATCCACGGCCCATAACCACCAAGAATTCTTTAATTATAGCAGGCAAAAAGAAAAGACATTGTGCTCACATCATTATGTCATCACATGCTTTTCTTTAATAATCTAGGGACTCTAACACACCTGGTTTAGAAATACCTCATAAAACTTCATAAATCCTCCCTTCTATTATCCCAGACTGCTTCCAGCTTTCTCCAATCCCTGCATAAGCACTCATGAGAGCTCTGTTTCTTCTAAGAATTGAGGTGAAATCTTTTTGGTTACCTTAAAGGACACCATTTGAAGGTAGTCAACATCTTACTGACAGGTAGCACTACTGCTCATGTGTACTTCTATAACAATTTAAACAAATGTTTTCTGCTGGAAAACAAAATTGTGTGTGCTGAAAACTGAGCACCAGTTGAAATAAAGAGAGCCAAGAGAGTCCAGTCATTACAGAAGGCTAAGCTTTAATTTTCTTCAGCTAAAGAGTCTGTGGATCCACTACTTCAGGAGGATGCAGAATTGAAAAAAAAAAAAAAAAAAAACCAGAGCAAAGTAAGATTGGTTGGATCTATGATACAGGCTTATTTTGGTTTCCCAAACTTTTTCTGCCTTCCATGTCTCTTTATCTTCCTCCAACTTCTCCAGCCCCCCCTTCTTGGCCTCTGTTTTTCTTGCTGACCTCCCACACCATTTTGGCATCCTACTCCTTTTTGGTCTCTGCTTTTCTTATTGGTCTCCCCCTCCTTTTCAGCCCTTTTTCTTCTGGTTTCCCACATGTTTTCAGCTCCTAGTTTTCTTCCAGACGCCCACTTTATTCTGCTCTTGTCAGACCTCACCTGGACTACTGTGTGCAGTTCTGGAGCCCTCAGCATAGGAAGGACATGGAAGTGTTGGAGCAGGTCCAGAGGAGGGCCACGAGGATGATCAGAGGGCTGCAGCAGCTCTGCTATGAGGACAGGCTACAAGAGTTGGGGCTCTGCAGCCTGGAGAAGAGAAGGCTTCCAGGAGACCTTAGAGTAGCCTTCCAGTATCTGAAGGGGGCTACAAGAAGGCTGGGGAAGGACTATTTACAAGGTCTTGCAATGACAGGACAAGGGGCAATGGGTTTGAACTGGCAGAGGGAAGATTTAGACTGGATGTTAGGAGGAAGTTGTTTGCAGTGAGGGTGGTGAGACACTGGCACAGGTTGCCCAGGGAGGTTGTGGCTGCTCCCTCCCTGGAGGCGTTCAAGGCCAGGTTGGATGAGGCCTTGAGTAACCTGTACTAGTGGGAGGTGTCCCTGCCTATGGCAGAGGGTTGGAACTGGATGATCCTTGAGGTCCCTTCCAACCTTACCATACTATGATTCTCCAGCCACCACATTAATATTCAAATCCTCTCAAAGTTATGAATATGTAAGTTCAGTTACCAATCAATACTGTCTCACCTCAACATGTCAATCCATACTTGGACTTCTTCTGCAGCCTAGCTGACCAGAAACAAGTTCACTTCCAACCAGACATCCTACAGTCACAACAGCATGATTTCAAGCCCAAGCAAATACGCACACTCCCTCAGTAACTCCAAATCCTGGTAGGACTCCCACTGCACAGTTAATTGCATTAACAGAGGTACAACAGTAAAACACAAGAAATTCTAAGATGGTAAAAAATCAGCATTGCAGAGCAACACTTTTCATAAAATTATGGAGTGATGCAAGCCCCCACCATGCTTATTTAAACAAATAATAGATGTTCTAGATTTGGTAACAGTTTCATAAGCTGCCATTCCCATTTCCTATCCACCAGCCTTCCTGACAGATCATCAGATTAAAGTTAGAAATCATCTGCACTCCCTTAGTATGCTACTATCAGGCACACAAAAACACACTCTGTACTTCTCTGTAGAACTTGCTTTTGCTCCCCTCCCTCAAGTGAAGAACAACAAAACTATGCACAAATCAAATAGGAATTCTGGAAGTCATATATTTTGTATTTGCCCTCATTTTCACACAAGACCTTAAGTTTTCCATTCTATGGTTGAAGAAAAAGGTGGGCCAAAAAGCTTGTGGCTTTAGAAGAAATCAATAATACACAATTCTGAAAGCACTACTCAAAATGCAGTGTTTGGTTTGGTTGAGAAATGTGATAGGTACCTTTGTTGTTGTTGGGTTTGGAAAGGGACTATAGATGTCAAAGAAGCTCTTCCAGTAATCACACTGCTCTGAACATTCTCCAAGCTGCACTGTTTTTTAATTATATGGCACTTAGCAGCTCTGAATGAAAATGAAAAAGAACTGACCACACAATTCAGAAACGCATAAATTCAAGAAGATATTCTGAAGCAGTTTTGAAAGTTACATTTTATCAGTCCAAACATCCTTCCCACACTGTCCCTTCACATTCAAGTCAGGCACCCTCAGCTGCCCCCACGTCATTCCTGATGAAGAAACTCTGTTACACTGCACCATGTGCACTTGGTGGTGTTTGTTCCCTAAAGCCGAAAAAACAACCCTGATCATTGTTGTAATCTCAACAGATTCAATGGGTGAGCAGGAAAGCTACCTCTAACATCCCTGAGAAAATGATGTGCTAAGTCAAAACAGTCAAAAAAAGGTAAAAAAACTGCTCATGACTGAACTAGAGGGCTCATGTAAAACAAGGCACAATAAACAGCTGGTTTGCTAAGTTCCAATTCAGTATGAGAGAATTCCTGGCTTCCTGGTGCAAAGGTGTGGCTTTCCCTCACAAGATGCAGAAGAGGCAGCTCTGAACAGACTCCAAGAATCCTGTGAGTGTAAGGCAACCTGTTATTTAAAACAACAAGAAGTGTGGACAGAGAACAAGGCTTTCTGGCATCTCATTTGGAAGGTTCAATAAAACTCTAGGAAAAAACAACCCAAAACAACAACAATTTTGTGCAACAGTCTTCCCCCTTCTCAAAACCGCACCAATGGGCACAGCAGCCTTTGCTGCAGATCAAAACCTGAATTGAAGAAATGCTACTTAGAAAGCAACCTTCTGTGGTGTGGTAAATGTGCATCAATTTTTGTCCTAACAAATAAACAACAAAAAATTAAAAAAAAAAAAAAAGACACCCCACTGATCATAGTGTGCTGCCTTGTAATGTGTGGAACTGCATATTTTAGTTATTAAAGTTAGCAAACAAGTCTAGCTGTTGAAAGTCATTTCCCTGAGTAAACAATGACTCAGTGTGGACTGTATAATGTGGATGTTATTAGTTACTGTTAGCAACTTAAAAAGACCCAACTCACAACTCTCTACAAAGACATGCTTCAGGATGGAAAATAGTTTTCCTCCTACTTCTGTGCTCTCAGACTGACTGTTTCAGTGGAATCTACTTTTCTAAAAAGCTAAAGAGATCACTATCTCCTCATGAGGTAACTGAACATTACCTTAACTGGCCCCTTCAGCCACCAACGATAAGCACAGAGAGAGAGCAGAGTTTGTCATCACAACTTTGAAGCAAAAATTATTCTTTCCTGGACAGGAACATTCCATCTAGACCAGGGAGCAGGTGATAATGAAAACAGACATAAAGACAACCCTCAAATATTGGGAATGAAAAAAAAAAAAAACAAACAAACAAATAAACAAACCACAATTGCAAGCTTACCCAAATCCTCTGACAAACACTGGTCTCTGGCTGAATTACAGCTCCTTCAATAATCCTCCTCCTCTTCATTAGCAAAATGGCCAAATACACCTGGTGACTGTCAGCTGGCATAGAGCCCTGCAGATCACTCTAACTAATGAACTGCAACCTCAGCTGCTGAGACACAAAGGTTTCCCTCAAGTCTTAAAACCACCACAAAGGCTGTTCTCCAGCTATGAGCATGTCGTGCCTCAATGATGAGGACCACATCTCTCTATTACCTTTTGCAAGGGTGCAACCTCTGGTCAGGTGTAAGAGCACTACAAGGAAACAGAGTCAAATATCCACAGTGAACTTTTACTGAACAACAGCCTCTAAAAGAAATTGCCAACATAAATTTAAAGGCCTTTTAGAGCAGCTATAACTCATGAGGTCTAAGCCTGCACGAAAACAGCAGGCTGAATGCCATCATAACTGTGGCTTTGTCCACATGTATCATTTTGTTGAGCAGCTATTTTAGAAAGCACTTTTATGGAGAAAGAAAGAAAAAAAAGCCAAAACAATCTGTTTAGGACATCATGGATGGAAGATTTTTTTTATTTTTTTTTTTGGGGGGGGTGTCATTCATAGACTACCCATTTCCTGACCAAAAAAATCAAACACACTTAGACATAACATTCTTTGCCATCAACGTGAACACTGCCCATTCTGTAACACACCTTTTCAATTGCTGCAGGCTGCTCTATCTTCCAGCTCCAGGACCTTATCACCTAGAAGGCAAACACCACAGCACTCCAAAGTGCTGCCAAATGCTGAAAATCTATGTCCATTTATTATCAGCTGCCCAACTGAATCACAGGAAGGGCGGTGGCCAAGCTGGACCAAGGTCAATGTACAGGTTAAAGGGCTGCAAATGTCCCAGTGAAGAACATTGCTCACTGGTCCTTCACGTGTGACCAAGTGCTTTCCTAAAGAAAAGTCTGACAGAGAGACCTGCCCATGCATGTATGAATGTCACAGGAGCTTTCAATACTGACTGACCTTTTCTGCTTTCCAGTATGGGAATTTAATATAGGACAGACTACACTGAAGATGTATATTAACAGGAAAGGGACCAGCCCTGCTGCTCCTTAATGCATTAAAGGGTATTTAAATAACGCAGGGCAGGGCTTTAAAGGCCTTCCACCCCCACAGAACATGACTCAGTTGCAACAAATTACTTCGAGATTTCTTCAATCAGAACCTCCTGTCATAACAAACTTTGTCAGCCTTTCTCATTTACTTACACCGCTTGTCTACATCTTTATTAATGCTTTCTGGGAAGTGCTGGCCACATACTCCACTAATGCCCCAACAAGGAGTAAAGTATGAAGAGGAGGGCACAAAACAGAGGGGAGGGTATTTTCCAGCAGAGAGATCATTCAATCCAGACAGAGGCACAGTGAAAGCAGTTCCCTCTGGGCAGCAAAATAACTGTGTTACAATCTCTCAGGAAGACAACCCATGCAAACCTCATCCACTAGGAAGGCTGATAGAAGGTTAGATGTATGGTTTCTGTTGAAGTCAAGGATAGCAATCCTAGTCAAAGCCAACCACATCACTCATAACTTGGTTACAAAGCAGTATGTTTCACAGTAAAACCTCTGATGGAGGACAAACACATGCTGTAATTGCAATTGCTTTATGCCAGTACAAAGCACTGCTGCACCAACAGGGCAGCCCCCACCTGATCCCAGCCATTTCCTCCTGTGCCATTCTATTCTTTGTGCAGGAGGAGACATTCATGTGCTCACACAGTGAGCTGCACTGGGAAACCTCTCCAGATCATTTACCTGTTTGTTTAGCCTACTCAGTTTTAACTGGGATGGGTTCTGAAAAGGTAACCACGTTTGACTGTCATCAATACAAGGAAGCCAGGGCACAATACAAATGGGTTTCCCCACAGCACCAGTTTAGAAACATACAAATACACCTTTACAAATGGTTCTTTAGCTTGTATGAAAAGGCAAGTGACTTGGTTCCATTTGCATCCCTTACAAAGCGCAGTAGGACACACCAGCCCTAGGAAAAAACATGGTACTTAGCTTCTCCCCACCTCCTTTTCTGTAGCACCAGTAACAATTTGCATTCTCCCAAATATAAATCTGTCCTACAGAAGGCATGAGTTATTTGAAAGCACCCTGTGAACAGTCTTCACCCATCACTCGTCCAAACTGGGAAACAGTGCTCCAGACCAGCGATCCTCAACATTTTACATGCTGGAATTATTCAAAACCACCAGGTAAGAGCACTGGGCAGAAGGAGGGAAAATGGACCGAAAGGTGCAAGAGCTGTGGTTTGTTTGCTGTTCTGTGACTGTGGCCAGCTGCTGCAGTTTGCTTCTCCTGCATTTGGTGCAGACAGTTCCTTCTGACAGGGGTGGGGGAATTGCTACAGCTTCTAGCTACAGCATGCAGTTCCCTATAGAGACAGGCAAGGTCCTACAGCAACACAACATGACAAACGACAGGGAAATCCCAAATCTCTGAATGCTACCAGGAGAGGACTGAGACCTTTGCATCAAGACATCCACAGGGTTTGAGCTTATTTGTAGAAAGAAACATCATATTTAATCTGCTCTTAAGCACTCTTAGGTCACAGGTTTTTAAATGTCCTTCCTTTACTGGGCTTAAATCAAAATGAATAAAAGAAAAAGAAAAAAAAAAGTCTTCTATCTGTCTTGAAGAATTTTGTCAGGATCTACATAGTTATTATGGTTAATTGTAGTTATAAATTCTAAAGATGCATCATTAGTCACTAGTTTCTTTACTGCTTAGGTATGCAGAGAACAGACATTACATACTCTGAATCCCAAGTCACATAGCATCTCTCCTTTAGTATATTATGATTCAGGGTTGTTTGGTTGGTTGTTTTTTTTTTTTTCTCTCTCTCATTAAAAAAGATCTATCTTCTATGTCATGATTGATAGGATAGCATGTGTACAGCCTAGCACTCCATTGGTCCCTGCCAGGCAGAATAGAAGACAAGATTTATATTTGGTCAACCCTTCCCTAAACCACAGAATTATATCGAGTATCAAAACTGAAAATCCTTAAGCGTTATGACAGTGGTTGCCATATCAGGGCCTACTGTAAAACTTAAGAGCTCATCAGTTCTGTGAGCCTAAGGCAGTTTCTAAAAGAGTTTTGAAAAGGTGCTGACAACTGGTAATTGTCTACTGCTCCAAAAGCAGATGAAAGAAAAGTCCCTTTCTTCCCAAGTACTCTAAGATGTGGTTCTGCTCTGATGGTCTGTGCCACCAACTAAGCTAATTTTCTGTCACTTTCTAATGCTGTCATTCTACAAGTAGTTCTGGAGAAGCCTTCCACCTCAAGCAACTGACGCAGAACAAATAAACACCAGAATAATCTCTGTACTGTATCTCAGAATCAATTTCTTCTGTAATTCTCCCAAATATGAGGACATAGACCTTACTTGGACAGTTCAAATTACTAGAATAAGACTTTCACTTAGCAGTCAGACTCCTTCCATAAACTGCTCTCACTTAATTAGTTCCAGATAGACTGGAAAAGGGGGGGAAATAGCACAGAATGTGGTACAACAGATAAGGACCCCAAATTTTAGCGGACACGCAGACCTGTGGTGCAAGCAGAGCAGCTGCAGTGTTAGACAACATCTCCATTTAGAAGAAAGAACACTAAATACCAAGGCCTTATTCATTAAGTGCTTTTAGGCACCTGTGCAAGCACCGCAAACCAGGCTTACTCCAGTATAAATGTATTGGAGAATGTATCCACAGCAGGATGTATCACCAGTAGGCACACAACATAGAACAAGTTGTGTATGTACCTAAAGTCATTCTATAGAAGACTAAGGCTTGAGCTCCCCGGCACACCGGCTGTGACACGGCCACGTTTCAGCTCCGAAGCAGGCTCTCTCTTGCCCCCACGCCCAGCCACACCCTTTCTCACTCCAGCCCCGGCTCCCTATGCGAACCTCGGCAGGATTCACCCTGCCCCGGACTGAAGCCCGGCAGAGAGCTCGCTGCATTGGAGATGCAACCAGGGAAGCGTTACCGGAGTGTATTCGGTAACGTTACGAAAGAGGAGGGCCGGAGACAAGCCGTGCAGCCGGCAGGATGCCGTCTGCTCTGAAAGGGTCATTTGTTTCTGCTGTGGAAAATTTAAGTATCCGGGAAGGTCGCTGACTTCGGGGGGAACAGCCAAGCTGCGGCTGCCTGCCCTCCCCGGGGCGCCGTCTGCTGCCGCTCCTCGCTCCCCACTGCACCTCCCAGTGCAGCCCCGGAGCCGGCAGCGTGCTACCGGCAGCCCGCGGCCATGTGGCCCGAGACCCGGCGCCTTTCGGCGAGCACCGGGGACGGCGGATCGCGGCAGCGGCTACCTCCTCCCTGCGGCTGCAGCTGGCCCGGCCCTGCCCCGGGCACGCCGCTGTTCTTCCACTTCCCCCAGCCCCGCTCACCTGCGCTCCGCGCCCGCCCCGGGACGCGCTACTCGGGGCCCTGCGGCGCCTCCGGGAGCGCCTCGGCGCCGACTGCCCACGGGAGCCCGCGCCGCGCCGCTAGTGAGCATGTCCGAGCGCCGGGCATGCGGAGTGCGGGCGGGGAGGCCGCGGCCCTGCCTCCGCCCTCACCTGCCGTCAGCTTCGCGGGGCGGGCCGCGGAGAACGGCAGCTTGTCCCCTTCAACTCCCTAGCCCGCGGGGGGGACCGGTGCGCCCCGCAGCACCATGACCGCGGGACAGGAGCGATTACGTTGCTCGGGACAGTGGCATTCTCGCGCTGAGCGGTCCTACCGCACCGGTCCGCGGTCCTGCTGCTCGGACGACAGACACTGGAGATGCCGATGCCTTTACCATCCCCTCCTCGCTGACGCCTCTCCGTGAAAGCCATCAAAAGCTCATCTGTCTGAGGAGGATGCAGGGTGGAGTTCACTCTGCAGCGATTCTCCAGAACCAGAGTGAGCTCTGTCCCCAAGTTCAGGTAACTATCCATCCACACATTTTGGCTCATCTCAGGTACATGCACAGCCCAGCGCAGCAGGCAGCCCCAGCCAGAACCCAGAGAACTCTGCGTGTGATGTAACCCTGAAAGACTGCAGCCCACGGAGCTAAACCAGCAAAGCTCTGCTCCTTCCATTCCTGCTGCAAAGTACCTCCAGCTATAAGCTTCTGTTCCTATCAAAGTACAGAAACGACTTTTCTCTGGCCACCCCTGCAGCATCAGCAGTATTTGACAAAACACTGACTGCTGTTCTCAAAGTAGCAAATTGCAGTTTTATGAACTGTTAATAACTATTTAAAACTTTTTAGAAAGCTGAACTAAAAGCTTTTCTCTCTCTGATGTCTCCCCCAGGATCCTGGCACAAGCTGTTCGGGATAAGGTTTAAAGGAACAGTTCCCCCTGGGAAAGACAACTCGGTCCCTCCAGTGTCCTCTACTGTCACTACAAATAAGTCAATAACATTTTTCTGGATCATTTACTGAAAAACAAAGAGCACCAGAATTACCACTATCTCCTCTTCCAACAAGGCAAAGCCCTCAGGTTTTACTGAGGTAAAATGACACCACTGAACAACTGTGCAATCCTCACAGTAAATGTCTTAGCTAATTTTCAGATAGAGTTTCAGATTACTTAGTAGAAAGACAATGCTAGGAAATGGCAACAACGTGCACAGATGTGTGCTTCAGAACACCATGGCTCTGCCTAAAGCTGCCATAAAACTGCAGGTCTGTTAAACACTTTGCAAGAACCTATGACAGAATTTTTCAGTATGCATTTAAACATAAGCAAGATTCACAAAGGTTTTTACACAGCTCCTTCTCTTTATATCCTTCATTAACAAGTATACAAATCCAGTTAGAAAGCAAAGCACACAGAAAGGACATTTGTTCCAAGCACTGAAAACTGAAATTGCTCTTAGAAATTTATTGTCTTTTTAACTATTTCCATCTACCATATCAAACCAGAAATAACCTGCTCATGGATTTCCTATTTGCTTATGTACAAACCCTGAGTCCAGGCCAGTAAAAATCACAAGTTAACAGAGTGTTCAGTTCACCTAGAAATTAATAACAGTCCATTAGAACAGTCCTTTACCATGGAATTTCTGATGTGTGAACCTTCCTTTAACATTCAGGGCATGAATCCAGTGGCACTATTTAAAACCAACACTGAAGAGGATCAAACACTCTCTTCAAACCTCTTTTCCTCCCTTTGTAGTTTGAAAGTGCTTCCAGAATCCTGACTGAACAAAGGCAGCCAGGCCAAACACCAACTGCATGACATCCCAGCTGCACGGCACTGACATATTTCTACAGGAGACACACTTCAGTCATTCTCTAAACTCCCAGTCACTTAATACTTAGGGCTACTGATTTCACCATTTCACCATTTTACTGATTTTTTCTTTTCAGAAAGAAAACTGTTCATAACACAGCTACAGCCAATTGCTCCCATGACCAGCCATTCTTGCTGAAGCCTTGTATTTTTGCACAAGCATTTCTCAGTCCAGGACAAGGGTGACTGAGCTGGTCATTGTGTAACTAACACAACAAGAAGGGAAAAGAACAAGAAAAAACAGGCTTACAGTCTTGCGCTCTCCACTGCGATTAACCACGCGGATGATTTCTCCTGTAGGTATGCGTTCAATCTGCAGTTCCATTTTCCCAAGGTAAGTTTGCAAATCTCTCTATTCTTTATGGGTACTTCCAATTTCAAAGCACAACAGCAGAACTCCCCAAGTAGGCTGGGGGCAGATCGTGACTAACCGCAGTCTTGGATTCAGAGCCCTGTTGTGAGAGGAAGAGATGAACCTCTGTATTTATACTAAGTGTAAGTGTGAACTGAAACAACAATTAAAGTTCAAGACTATTTTCCACGAGTTACAACGTGTCAAGACAGTTCCAAGAAGTCTAAATTTATGTTGGTGTTTATTGCCTGGACTTTGTTGATGTTCCGCTTCAGTCCCAGCAGACTCAAAAGTCAAGCAGCAACGGATGCAGTCTCATAGGTATTAGCATGAAACAACCACACCATGGGCTTCACAAAGGTACCAAGAGATTTTATGTAGAAAACATTCTTCATCTTTACCTCCAAGACTCTTCATTTTGAGATACAGCAAGAGAAAATACTGATTGCTCCCATGGCAACTACAGGAAGTTCTTCAAATTGCTGCAGAAGGAAATCATTAATTAAATCCCTGAGTAGCCAACTAATCACAATAAAGGAAATGCACTTGCAAGGTACTGCACCAAAATTCCTACTATGAATATGATAAAAATAATCTGGTGAACACTGGTGTAAGTGCAATTGCTGAGCTTTGCTACAGCCATGTCATCCATGAATGTAGTACAACACCTATGACCTCCCCATACACATTCTATCAGATGCAGATATCCTTGCGGGGCCTGGGGGAAAAAACAACTACATTTCAGGTATTTTCAGGTTTGCTGTGAGAGGACAATTCCTTCAGTCTTCTTGGAATAACCACATTTGAACTTTCAACCCTACTACAGATCATAGCTGCTTGTCAAAAAACCTGCTTGGGTGTTAAAATGAACAAGCACTTGGCCATTCAAGACTACCATTCTGCTCAGTAACTGGAAAGAAATGGCCTGTCACTGTTCTGTGCTTCCTATCTGGAATTATTCTTATACTTCCCCTAGCTGTTATATACAGGATCAATCCAGTCCAAGAATTCTTTCCTTGACCACTTCCCAATATAGGCTTCTACTGAAAAAGATTTTATCACATTAAAATAAAAAGCCAACCTTCACTTGTCACTTCCCCAAACAAAACCACCCTGCTCAGTAACACAAGAGACATACTTAGCCTATCTTATCTACCCTCCCTATACAGAGTAATTGCAATGATTAGTAGTCCAGAACACCAGAGCTGGGTAACAGAAATGATTTCTGTGACGCAGACAGAAGAATTATGCGCAAAAACATCTTGGTCTCTGCCAAGATGAAGCAGCACACTTTAAAACCAATACTGTAGTACAGCTTGTATTTTGATAAACGATGCTGAAACACTCCCTGCAAGGGCTGACTTCTGCTTTCAATAACTGTCAGTAAAGGATGGTCAACAGGTTAAAATGTTTGCCATTATACTGATCTTCTTTTTGTGATGCCAGCAAATTCTTGTTTTCTGAATTGTTCTGCTCCTCTGCATTTCCCCTCACCAGTCCACAGTCCCAGATTTCATCCTTCCACCAACTTCACTGTTTCCCAAACTGTGCTTCCAATGCTCCTACACAGATTTCTCTTGCTACTTTCTAGATTGCACAACTGAGATGTTCTTTTAACTGCAGAGATCCTGTAAGGGGAAGATGACATTTCCACTGTAACACAGGAAGGTAGGATGTACACACACACGGGGTTAAGTTTTAAGCTGAAGCAATGGAGAGTCAAGTTCAGAAACCTTCTGCTCACATCAGTTTCCAGAATAGCTCCATATGTACTGCACAGGTTCATCAGGTAGTGAGTGTCACTGCCCTACCTGAACAAAACAGCCACACAAAGAAGAGTTCATTCTGCACTGCTGTGTACAACCCAACTCTCTAACTTTGTGTATGGAGAGAGAGTTAAAGACAAAAACATTTCCACCTCTACACAAAAATCTTTCTCTCCATTCTCTTTCAAGACTGGTATGAAGTAAAAACAGGTAGAAGAAAACAAGGATGTTAACTTCAACTCATGCATAAAGCAGATAAATAACACTGGTATTCATGGAGTGATGAGTACCAGGAACTTCCTGTGATCTCTACATCTTGCTATGACAAAAGAAACTGCTTCAATTCAATCACTTTCAAATAGCAAATCCCTATATCCAAGGGCAGATAGGGCCATCGGAAATATTCCTGTTAATAATGCAGAGCTCTCAAAAAAGTTTTCTCTTCCTCTCTCAAGGAAAACCTAATTTGAGCTTTGTTCAGCTGACCTTTCCACTGCAGTATATTAATTAAGACAAGTTCATCTGAGTGTCACTTGGTGTCCAAGAGTAGAGAAGGAAGTAGTGGTAGTAGAAACAATAGTCTTTATCATAACGTATTTTTAGGGTCTAGCAAACACGCAAAGACATCTTAGAAATATTTCCTGTTTACACAGAGCTGTACTATCTGTGTGCAGTGATACACTGCACATCCTGAGGAATCAGAAGTACATGGCAGTAAAATAAGGCTCTACTGGACAACATTCCTTGGGAGACACATTTCCTATTTTAAAAGAAATTCTCTAACGGCAGGGAACTATGAAAAGTTACTCTTAGATGGAAATGATCTGATGGCAAATTCACATTAAAACCTAAAGAATTTGAAATACGAAGCATAATGCAGCAGATCTTTCTTAAAGATAAAAAAAGATGTCTCAAATCACACTGTGAAAAATTCATTGTGAAATGAGAAGAACCTCTTCCTAAAAATTAAGAAAGCCATTTAAGTGGCTTAAGTAGTAGTGGCTTAGCAGTAGTGGTGGGATTGTGAACTCTAGGTGAGTGGTCAGGCTTGATGATCTCAAAGGTCTCTTCCTACCATAACAGTTCTATGATTCCATGTTTTTTACAAAGGAAGTATTAAAACCTCCTCAGTGGAGGAGATGGAAGAGAAAATCCAACACAGAAGTCCATTTAATAGTGGATTCATTTAAATAGAAAAAAATAATAAAAAGAGCATTAAACTGCTTTGTTCAAGAGAAAAACAGCTGTCTGTCCTTGTCCTCCTTTTCTAGCCCCAAAGCCCTACCACATGGTATTACTGACACATTTTCCTTCTAAAATACTGTTGTATCTGTTCATTAAAACATGTCCAAAGGTTCTTGGAGAAATGTTACCATGCACAAATTAGTCCTCCCCACCCAAACCAATGAGTTTGTTCTCAAATTAAAAGAGGCCATGCAGAACACTTCACTGTCAGGATTTATTTTAGTGGTACATGAAAAGAAAACACATGAGTATAAAAACATTTCCAGTGATTATAACATCCAGTTAAAGGTGTTTAAGAAAGATAAATTTCATCAGAAATTGAAATTGCATTATTACAGCTCATGGAATAGTCTGAAAAGCTACCATAGGTAACAGTAGTAAATAAAAGTGCCACTGTGTGCATAATACTTAAGAAGTACCAAGTTCTGTGCACCATCCTACTAACACACAAGCAGGTTCAGTCATAGCTGCTGTGGGTATTTGCAGTGAAGTCCTGTGGTTCAAAGGATTGGTTTACAAAATGCAGCTTCTGTGTCCAGTGACTGAGAGAGTTATCAGCTCTCATGCGTTAAGGATCTTGAGCTTCTTGCCCACATAAAGCAGCTGTATGGCTCCCCCTCTGAGCTGCCCATGAACAGCAGATGCACCCTGACTAGAACAAACTGGATCTTGGTCCACAATAAATCAGCCAGCTGTGGTCTGGAATTCAGAGACCACTGTTCTTTGAGCTCTCCACAGAATCTCCTTGCATGGAGTACAGTCATACAGTTCCACAAGTGAAATCCAAACCAGAGTCCAACTCAAGAACTGCAAAAGTTCTTTGCAGTTCAGTAGGGATTTGTCTGATGCACTAATTGCTACCAAAAAGATCACACATCAGAAAGATTTAGTGCAAAACAAAATCTTTTAAGATTGGTACAAATGTGAAAACTGTTCCTATTATTGTTCCAGAGTGTGATAGGAATGTATGGACTGTAAACCTTGAGGCAGTCCTGATCCATGCAATGAACACAGTATCCTCTGAACCTGCCCTCACTACTTTACAACTGGAAACAGTTCTCAATATCAAGCACTAAGCTGAGATACAGCTAACTTAAAACTAAGCTAAGTGTTCTAAAATCCCACACTGCAACCATCCAAGCAGTAACCTATGCTATGGTTTCCATGGTATACAACGACACCCAGGACTGCAGAAGGCTTTATACAGTGAATAAACAAGTCATTGCCAAACAGATGTCACACCAAGGTGTTAACCTTCTATCTCAAAAGAAACCTGAAAAAACAAAAGCTTTGAGGAAAGGAGCAAAAAGGAATCAACCTATTCAGTTCTGAGGCATTTTTCCAATCTAAGGACATCAACATCCTTTGCTTTGCTCTTCCCACTTGAATTCTCTCTTTTCCATCTATAACCATCAGTGATTAGTAACTAATGTTACTTACCACATACAGTAGGGAGCTTGAAGCTGTGTAGCTGGAACATGGAACACTCACAAGTGTTTTTTTCCAGCACTGCAGCCTAAGATTCTGGAGAATCTTGGTGTCTCTTCCAATCCTTTCTAAGGAACTCCATTTCCTCATCAAGAAACAAAGTATTTTCTAAAGCTAACTACCTCCCAGGTTTTTAAAGGTACATGATCTTTCCTATTCTATCTCCACCCTCCAGTACCCAGGATATATTAAGGTCTAAGCACCTCTAGAAAACCAGAAATTTTGCAGATCAATTGCTGTAAATTGAAGAGATTTACAATTTTGGTAGCATAGATTATGCCATAAGAAAGAATCTGTTCCACTGAAATTTCTTATTTATAATTCCCATCATCTCTGGAGTAACTGTAGTAACTATGTGGCAGGATCATTTAAGGGAAGTATTTAAGTAAGGCTTTAGTTTTCCAAATTCAGTATAACAACAGAAAATCAGGGATAGTACCACAATCATTAGTTCTTTGCCAGCAAGTGCTTTCTGAGCTTGCTCACCTACGCTAAAGCATTCCCCAATTGAAGTATGGGATCCTGGTTCACTCTGAGCCAGGGACCAGAATAAAAATGGCTTTATTTTGCTTTCTTTAAATCAGAGGGATAAAAAGCAATAGACAAATTCCTAGAGTGTTTTTATAAAAGAAGAACTTAAAAAAAAAAAAAAAATCAGTGAAAGAGTGTTCTGAGAAACAAATCTCAACCTGGAAAATTGTGAAATAGAAAATCTTAAGAACAGTCATCAGTAAGGCCTGAAGGAAGGGAGCTGCTACCAAAGGAGAATTTACACTCCAAAGATTTTATTTTCACTTGACTTGCTACCACATGTTTTTCCCAAAAGTTAATTAGCTGAAGCCTGAAAGTCCAATAAAATTTAAACCCAAGCTAACTAGCTGTGTCTAATAAATAATTGTTTAAATAACTCTGTTTAAACTCAGCATTTGGAAATCAATGTTTAAGTAGCTGTGTGGTCAACATTGTGTTGTAAATAAAATATCTTCTAAAAAAAAAAAAAAACAAACAAACAAAAAAAAAACCCACCAAAAAACCCTAAATATCTATTGCAGATCATAACTTACTTAGGTTAAACCACTGTATTAGAAATCACCTGCAAACACACAGCATTTGTTAGGTGCTGTTTTTATGGTTCTCACCCAGTGCAAGAGAGTCACTCTCCCTGTAACAATAAAACATCTGTTTCCACAATAAATTATCTTCTAAGAGCTTACAAAGTTTCTGAACAATCCTACCTGTCTTACTTGCACTGTCTTTCTTACTCCATCTTCTAAGAGTAAAGCTTATAATGACTAAAACAAAGAATCATCTGACTCCTGAATCAGGACCACTAAATGCCCCTTTCTGCCATCAGAACTCTTCACGTGATTCCAGATTGTCTGTTTTCCGTGTCCAGCTGTTCTCCTCCTTTGTCAGATCCCTTCCTATTAAAGTTCTGTTGGGCTGAATCTAAGAGAAAAAGAGCAGTTCACCAGTTAACACATGCAGAAACAATCAATACACAAGTATCTCACACACTTACTAGAAACTTGAAAAGAAATTATAATGCATCTGTTCAACAATTATGAAATAAGTAAATATTTTTTTTTAAAATCCCAGTAAAAATCTACTAAATTGATACCAAAACATTAAATGTCATGTAAAAACACCCAATAAAGGCCTACAGTGGGCTGTATCCACATACAACTGACAATCATCCTGCAGAGTTTGTGGTAGATCTTAAGCTCAGAGACAACAGAAATACTGGACAAAAAATATTAACAGTGGCATTGAGATCAGTGATACAGTTCAGTATCGCAGCCCTACTTTATCCCCTCAGGTAATGGAGTGGGGCACAGTCTTCTAAAACCCCTTCAGCCAACAACAAAACAGCATTTCCATTTTCACCATTCTACAGCACACTACCATGGCCATGACAGCAGGGGAAAATCACACAAACAAAATGATTTTGGCAAAAAATGCTTGTGCAGAAGCAGCAAGGCCTGGTTGCTTTATCTGGTCTGTGCAGGTGAAGTCAACCTTTCAGAAATTAAATTAAGAAGACTGTTAAAGAACTTGAGTTGCCGCTGTCCTATCTTTCCAGATTCAAGTGATAAAATATACAGGAAGCAGTTCTGTGCAAATCTACCAAAGAACAGAACACAAAGAGTTCACTTAGAACCTGTCAGAAACGTGAGTTGAGTTCTCATCTTTACAGAAACTAGCAACCTAACCAACAGAGCCTGAAGTTCCAAACATGAAGGCTGAGATAAAGAAATCTGTCTTATTTCATTCCAACAGTGTGATGCCATAATAGCTGCTTGGAGTCTTTTAGCATATCAGCAAATTCTTTTATGAGATGTGAGCCAGCACATATCTTTTCTGCAATTACTGCTGCCACCACCTCCTCCAGGATGAACACAGCAGCACACACCTGTGTTCAGTTACCTATGAAAGCAAAAGAAATAAAAATCACATCAACATTAATCAAAGCTTCCAAATGTATTACCTGAAAAGGCTGGCTGATACCAACTATTGACTGCAAATTATTGCTGTAATAACAAAGCACAAATTCTCCTCCCGTATCAGGTATTTCTGCAGCGCTCATGTAAACCTGTCAACAAGAACAAAAACAGGCAATGAGCAACTTCTGCAGAGAAAGCAGCTTACAAACAAGCACATCTCTGTCACTCAGGACACCATAAAATTCAGGAGTTAGTATTTACAGACAAGTTTTTAAATGTGAGCTAAAATAGGAGAAGGACAGAAATAAAATCAAGAAACCATCTCAAAACTGAGTCAGGGCAGGAAAGACAATATCCTTCACTATGTTAGCAGGCTGACTGGGCTCAGCAAGGAGCAAGAAGAAGGCCAGAGCTGTTTTAAGGGAAGTGGCTAGGCCACACAAGCAGCAGGGAGGGAGATGAGCTGCCTCCTGGTGGCAATACAGCCCAGCAAACCCACCAACTCACTTCTGAACTGGCTTAAAGATCCAGGGTGGCTAGGAACAGGTTCTTTACTATGAGAGTGGTGGAACACTGGAACAGGTTGCCCAGGGAGGTGGTTGAGATCTCATCCCTGCAGATATTCAAGGTGAGGCTCAACAGGGCTCTAGGCAACCTGGTCTAGTTGAAGATATCCCTGCTGACTGCAGCAGGGGTTGGACCGGATGACTTTTGGAGGTCACTTCCAGCCCATTTTATGATTCAGAGACTAGCCAGAAGTCGATGACAATTAGGAAGAGAGATTTTAAACAATAATACCACTCCCAATTAGCTTCAAGTGACAAAGGGGGTACTGAACCCTAAAAGAAAGGGGATGTGGAACAAACAGAACTCAAATGCTACTCTACGGGAAACTACATTGGTAAGAAATACAACTGCCTTACTTGTTTACTATCTTTGTTAGAAGAAATTTCATCATCTTCTACCCAAGCATAAGTAACGTAGTCATTCACATGCCTGAAAGTCACCTGAAAAGAAAGATGCAAACCATCACCCTTCTGAAGGAAAGAGTTGTGAGAGACATGTTTACTGCTGCACTGAAGTAGTCAAAACACTTCACACTTAGCATCAGAACATCATAGGGCCATGTGCAAGTATTATGATTCTAGTCTGCCAGTGCTCTGTTCTCTCACTCTTCCATTCACTTCCTTTTATTATTGTTCTTTCTTTGCTGTATAGATCTTCTGAACTGCAGGCATTAAAGTAGGACAAGTCCTTTTCACAGCTTCTGCATCATTTTACTTAAATGAATCACAACATTATCTTAGCAGAAAATTTAAAGGGTGTGAAAGAGTTTGCATGTCATGCAACTAAATTGTCAGCGTACAGAACCTAACAGCATTTGGAGACACACACACAACTGTTTCAGAGAGTTCTGCACTCCTCTGCTCACATTCACCATCTTCACTCAAGAGCCATGATCCAGTAACTTTACCTTGAAGAGTCCAATCCAGTCCCAAGCACTGCTTGGGAATTCAGGCACTGCAGAATAGTTGAGAAGAACATCATGTTCTGCATTCCACTCACCCTCAGGATTCAGAGTGACTAAAGGATCTGTTAGAAGAGGCTTCAACTAGACATAAAAAAAATGATAATTTAAAGTCAGTCAAGTCAATTCTTTAATTTATTCAAGTTATTCTCTGTCGCACCTGCTGTGGGATGATTTAACTGAATGGAAATAACCTGAAAGCAATTTGCTGCCTTCACTATAATCAGAATGAAAGAGAGATTATGACCCTCCAAGTTTAGAAAACCAACTTCTGTAAGGCAAGACTTAATAAACCAATTTTTTTCTTAACACCAGAACTGGGACAGCACCTCAAGCCCAAAAGTTCCTGTAACAGGTTTGTGATCGCTGATGCCATAGCTCATGTGACTGATGTAATTATTCAAAGTAACAGAAATCGTCCGTTCTTCTTCAGAGAATTGGCCTTCTTTTGCTGCATGCTGGCAGAGATTTTTCACTCTCCAAAGAATTCTATCAGTCCATGCTGGCTTTCTTTTCTTCTCACTGCAAAAGCGTGAGATAAAAGATAAAAGTGAAATGAGAAGAAAAACATTTGCCAAAAACTAAGAATACTGTGCAAAATTTACTCGAAGTTGAAAGATTGTCAGATAAATATTAATAGAAGAAGGGAATCACATTCAAGCTTCATTTTACATCTCTGTTAATATGTTTTACAGCCAAGGTTTCCTTAATTTGAGCTCAAGACTATTTACCAGGGATAAGATTCACAGGCTTCTGAAAGAGGAGTAAAATGAAGGGGAGAGGGACATTTCAATGGGTTAGTCAGCTCATACAGGAAATGATGCTTTCTCCTAGAACACTCCATAAACACATGCAAGAACACTAAGACAATACAGAAACTGCCCCAAGCTTCACATATATAGTTATTCTGAGAAAAGGGGCATGAAGTTAAGGAAATGTAGAAAGAGTCTGAATGATGCTTGGAAATTATCCAAAACATTTGAGAACAAGTTTCTTTTAACAACAAAACCCCAAGCTTAGGCAGCTTATACTAATTACAGATGACACAGCAATGATTTATAGGTTTCTCTAACTTGTACTAGCCTGCATTTGGAGTTTGCAAGCTACTGCTGTCTCGTAACAGAAGGCTTAAAGAATTTCATAGTCAAAAAAATTGTGCCTGCAACTTGCAACTGTACTATACATCAACTGTAATCAAAATTCAGAGGTTACTTTTATACCATATCAATAACAACAGAAGACATGAGCCTTTCGTGGTTCTCTCTGTAGTGGGAGGAAGACTTAACAGCACCTCTCTTTATGGATGTATCACTTCAAATTGAAATGGAGAAAAGATCATACCCTATGGAAGAGGAATTAGAATGGACTGGATTGAATTATAAAAGTTAATGAGCAGGATATGTGTAAGGAAAACTGTCAGTTTAATAACTCAGAATATCAAAATCATCACAAACTAGAAATGCCATTCAGTTCAATATTCAGCATAATTTTGGTTTAGCCCTTTCCCATATGCAAGTCTGACTCACCTTTAAAAAGGTGGAAAGTCATGTTTTAAATGACTAAGAGGCCATACCCCTCTGACTCCAGTGATTATATAAACCGACAGAGATCTTTATGAGCTGCCGTGTGTCTGCTCTGCTGTGCAAAAGAACAGCTCCAGTTAATTCACTCACTGTTTTAAGAAAATGCCATATTAAATGGGAAACAAACCCTCAAAATCCACACTGAAAAAGTATCAAAGATAACAAAATACTGTGTGCTTGCCTTGAGGTCTACTGATCACCACCCATCCAATCAAAATATCTCTGCTGGCTTTACAACAGCAGAGTGCACGCAGTACATGTCAGCATATTTTTTGTTCTTTTAATGAGCCAATACAGATACCCAGGCTGTGAAACACTCCTAGAATGTCTGGATTATTAGAAGTAGTTTTTGTTAAGTGGATTTCATGGTGCTCCCATTCTATTTCTTCACACTCAATTAGGGAGCAAAATGTCTTCTGATCCAATTGAAATGATCCAAGTGATTCCAGTGCAACAGCAGAGTAGGTAACGCTACAGCTTTTGGACAGGTTCAGAAAATCCCTGAAGAAAATCAGCTGTCATCTGATTTTCAAATATTTCCACAAAAATCAAATCAAAAGCTCAGGAAGGAGCATTGTTTTGATTTGGAAATATTTACAAGTCTATGAAATCCAGAAAGTTTTCTTCTTACTTAAACCAAAAGAAGGACTTCCGCTCTCTGGAAGCAAAGAAAAAGATCAGTACAAAACCGTGTCTGGACAGGAACTTATTCTTCTTTTGAAGACTAAGACTAACACTTAACAAAAACAATAGCGTCAGACAAAAGCTTTGGAAACTTAAGGTACTTCATTTTCAACTTAAAATAATTTATAAAGACATTTAAATGTATTTTCAAATACCAGCAGTATCAAATTCAATGCTTAAACAGAGACAGAAAACAAAAATGGCAGACAATTACTCTTTTCCTTCTGCCCTGTTCTGACCATCAATGAGCACTATTAAGTGTTAAAAAACAAAAAAGAGGAGGCTTAAACAAGTGCTGTTTTTTATTTTTACTCTTGTCTTTCCCAAAGGGAAGCTGGGCTGTTTTACTACTGCACTCATGCCACCAGCAGACCCAGAATATTTCTGCAGCCAGAAATATTCACATCCTCAGATATGACCACTGAATGAGCCAGCATCAGTTACCCAGCACATTCAGGAAATCCAGATTTGCTTACTAAAATGGTATTTCAGTCAAGCACCACATTCATCCTAATGCTTCACATCTAAAGTCATGCTTTTATGCTTTACCTTGTATCATATACATCTGAATACAGGTCAAACTTGTAAGTGGGTTTAAACTGGAGAGGACCCTCTATGAACTCCTGAAGAAACGCTTCCTTCTTTTTGGCCATGTTTAACTGCAGAAATAAAAAGTAACTTCTAAAGATTATGCTTTAAAAATCAGAGCTGAAAGAGCAACTGGGAAGGAGATGAGAAAGCAAATTCCAAGAATTCAACAATCCAGTCATAGAATCATAGAATGGTAAGGTTGGAAGGGACCTCAAGGATCATCCAGTTCCAACCCTCTGCCATAGGTAGGGACACCTACCACTAGTACAGGTTACTCAAGGTCTCATCCAACCTGGCCTTGAACACCTCCAGGGAGGGAGCATCCACAACCTCCCTGAGCAACCTGTTCCAGTGCTTCACCACCCTAAGTACCACCAGTCAGTACGACAGATTTGGAAAGGCAATTTCTAAAGTGCCTCTCTGTTACCGCAAGATTTTGATGCAATGTAGCAACCCTGCTCTAAACCAATTCCCTAATAAGCTTCTCCTGAAAATAATTATTGGAAAAAGAAAACAGGAAGAGAAATGAAGGTAAGGGCCAACTGACAAGCCATGAAGCTCAATGAAAGCTTCAATTCCACACGAGCATGGCAAATGAGTAAGAAACTAAACAAAAGCAGAAAAAAAGTTCACAATTAATTGAGGCTTGTGACTGAGCCGTGAGAAAGTGAACAGTGAGATGACTCAAGAGGTAATATTAACTACCTATTGTGTTTTCAGGCATTAGAACAAAAGAAAGCAACAGAACCCCCAAACATATTAAAGCAAGATACCTGGTCCTTTTCCCACAGCAGATTGTAGCGCTTGTTGTTTATCGATTCTCGGACAAAATGTATGCCGTAATCTGCTATCCGGAAATTTAGATCCCCAAACCAGAAGAGGACACTTTTAAAAAAAAAAGAGAAAGGATTTGTAAGAATCCATTAGCACAAGGGAAGAATAAAAGTCATTACACCAATTAGGTGCTCTAATCACTTATATTATTTAATCTAAACAGGTCAAAACGACACTTTAAGTAGTTCCAGATAAGGTTGAACATGAAAAGCCTGCTGCATGTGAAAAACATTGATATGAATTGAAATAGTAAATTAAACCTCTTGCATTCTTGCCACTTGTTCATTACTACCTGGGTATTAACTGCTCCTGCATCACCTGATGACTCACATCTCCATTACAGGCCGGTTTAGAGTTAAATTTTAACAGTAATTTCCAAAATTCATGACCTACACACCAAATGGTTATGTTAACCCACTAACTCAGAGCTCTGGTCTAGTGCCTCAGGAAAGCAGGGATACATATTGGGTATTCTGTTGTTAACAGGAAAGAAAGTTATTGTTATGGAGCACTGGAGTGTGACATCAGCAATGTTTTAAACTAAAATATGTCTTTTCAAGTGAATTCTCTTTGAAAATTCTGGCTTCCAGCATTTTGTTCAGTGGAGGATACTCCAAACTTGTTCTTAGGCAAACAAAAAACTTTTCTTCCAACATCATTCATAATTTGTAATAGAACAAGGTCTGAACAACTCACTCATGATCCAATGTACTTGGAATATTCTCTCCATCAAACTGCATTTCCAGAATTTTCTCAAAGTCATCCAGTCTCTGCTCTGTGTTCTCCATGTGAGCTGGCAAGTGGCAGTTCATGAAACAAACGGTATGGCCATAGAGGGACATGCGAATGGTGACTCCTCCTTTGTTCCCCTGGTGTGGAAGATGAGCAACATTCTCTTAAACTGGTGAATACCTGCAAACCTAACTAAAACCATCACCTAGAAATTACTACATTTTGTCATTTAGATTTAAATGGATTTCTTGCTATGTAAGTTGCTGTGGATCTGCTAATAAACTGGCAAAATTATAGTCTGTGCTGCAAAGTTGCATGCACGGTTCAAACAAACCTCACTGCTTGACAGTATATTCATAGAATCATAGAATGGTAAGGTTGGAAGGGACCTCAAGGATCATCCAGTTCCAACCCCCTGCCATAGGCAGGGACACCTCCCACTAGTACAGGTTACTCAAGGCCTCATCCAACCTGGCCTTGAACGCCTCCAGGGAGGGAGCAGCCACAACCTCCTTGGGAAACCTGTTCCAGTGCCTCACCACCCTCACTGTAAAGAACTTCCTCCTAATATCTAGTCTAAATCTCCCCTCTGCCAGTTCAAACCCATTGCCCCTTGTCCTGTCGTTGCAAGACCTTGTAAATAATCCCTCCCCAGCCTTCCTGTAGGCCCCCTTCAGATACTGGAAGGCTACTATCAGGTCTCCTTGAAGCCTTCTCTTCTCCAGGCTGCAGACCCCCAACTCTCTCAGGCTGTCCTCATAGCAGAGCTGCTGCAGCCCTCTGATCATCCTCATGGCCCTCCTCTGGACCTGCTCCAACACTTCCATGTCCTTCCTGTGCTGAGGGCAACATTCATTTTTAAGTAAATCATATAGCCTCTTCTCCAACCGTAAAACCATTTGGAGGCACACACACACCACAAGCCTGACGACCCAAGGTGATCCCATCTCGGGTCCCTTCTTACCCAGTATCCATAGAGGCCTGTGCGCGTGTAGTGGGTATGAATGTCCCGTACGAAAGGAAGGTGGACGTGCTTCACAAAGATCAGAAGCAGTAATCCCTGCATGCGTACAGAGGAGAGCTGGAAGAGATAGGAAAGAGGGCATGGTCACTGCC
This sequence comes from Eubucco bourcierii, assembly GCA_013396675.1. Lineage (NCBI taxonomy): Eukaryota > Metazoa > Chordata > Aves > Piciformes > Ramphastidae > Eubucco > Eubucco bourcierii. The sequence continues at coordinate 475,820 of VWZE01017713.1, read as the reverse complement.
AGGTGTCTGAAATTCCTTGGGTCTACCTCATAGGAGCTTTTAGGTGAAGAACACCATAGCAGAAGTCATGCCCTCACCAAGCCTGGATTCAATACTGTGACACAAGAAATAGGCTGCCCAGGGAGGTGGAGTCGTCACCATCCCTGGTGGTGTTCAAGAAACATGTTTATGTGGCACTTCAGGACATGGTTTAATGGTCATGGCAGTCCTAAGCTGATGTTTGCACTCGATGTTAGAGGTCTTTTCCAACTGAAACAGTGTACTGAAACCATGGGTAACAGTTCCTGCATATGCACAAATACGTATCTGATCAGACACTTGCTGTTTACTAGTATTCTCCCTCCCATTATGATGTTAATGAGATATCAAGTTCTTTCAGTCCCTTATTTGCTATATTTCCTTATGCTGTGGGCCAGTCCCCAGATGTTTCTCAAGATCCATATGAATTTATTGTCACTGTATATCCTGAACATCAAAACATAGTGCATCTCTCCTCTGCTGAATAGCACTAGGCCCACCAACAGGCAGAGCCAAACCAAGCAAAGACCTTTTATAGAAAGGATAGAATTCTATTCTTGGTGAAAGACTCCAACCAACTTAAAGCTCTGAAAATGGCCCGTTATTGAAGGGAGAGAATGTCCTGGGGATGACAACTACCCTTCCAAACCCAGCCTTGTCATAGTTCAGCAAAGAGGGGTTAACTGTTCTCTCCTCTTCAGCCATCCTCCCAGATAAATACCAGCATAAGATCTCCTCACTGTCTGTTTTGATTTTGACCTGGCCTGACAGTCCCCTTTTATTGTTAGAGCTAATCGAGTCCTGATGAAAACCTTTAGGTGGCAGCATCCATTCATTAGTGTGTCCAAAGTGCCACATTTATAAATAAGAATTCAAAAGCAATCATGCATAGGAATGGAATTTTTTTTTTAACTCTCTGTATACAGAGCCTGAATGGCAACCCAAGCCACATTTTGCAGGTTCATCAACAATGACTTACACTAGAATGAACAATGTGGGAATTTTTTTTCCTTTTTGTAATTCCCAATGGGTCCTTTGTTCTGTTTAATTACAGTTAAAAGCATGGCATGACTACCAGGTCTGATTAGCATGCAGATAATACAATCATCTCAGCAAAATCACCCTGAAATAATGCTTGATTTCCAAACCAAATACAACATTCAAAAGGCTTTTAATATCTCTTTAGAAGAGAAATTCAGGATATCCTCCTCTATTGTTTGCATTATTAAAACAGCTGGTACCACAGATGATCTCATGCCCCAGATACCACAAAACTGTCCAATTTTTACTGCTAAAATAAAGGGTATTGTTATTAATAAAGAAATATTAAAACTGCCTCTGTCAATAATCCAAGAATCACTTCTACTCTTTGTGTACCTATGAAAGTGATTGACACCAGCAAAAAACATCAACTTACCTTTTATGGAGACTTTGAAGGGGGGAAAAAAAACCTGAATGGAGCTGGGGAAAACATTTTCCTTAAGTGCTGTGATACTTAAGATATGTAAACAATTACCTTGATATATCCCAATGGAGACAACACGGTCATGAAAAAAATGCTCCATGGATCATCAAACGCCAAGTCAGACAGAAAATTTGTGATTCTTGAGTTCACCTCCTGTAAGCTGAATACATCAAGATTACTGACACCATACTGCTTGGTTTTGACAGCATTCATAGAACCTTTTCAGCTCATGGAGCTCAACAACCTAACAGATCTCTCTCGGCACAAGTCAGAGATTTCTTGCTGTTCAGTTTCTCATTTGCAATCAGTTTAACCTATCCACAAGTCTAACACAACTAACGCTGAGAAAAGTTAAAAGATTTTATATACATCTGAAGACAGAGTTTAAGACAACATTAGACTCAAGACATGCCATGACAAATAACCTGTCAGGTCTTTAAAATTCCAAGAAAGTTTGGGAAACATGATGGCAGATTGTGACCAATAAGCTTCCACTATTTTTTTTAAAACATACATATCAAAATAAATATGCCTCTAGGTGCCATCAAAGAAAGCAGCAGCTAAAAAAACACTGTGTGTGTGTGTTTCCAGAAAAAAATATATTCTGTATTTTGTGATAAAACATCAGACAGAAGCTCCTCTTGCTATAGATCACCTTTGTTCTCAGTCACAAACTCTACTCTTCCCCTTCTGTTAGCAATCATGTTAAATAAACCACCTCCTAGGCTGCGCTTCACCTTGCACAGTCTTCCCTAACAAGGCAAGAAGCTATTGAGATTTAGCAGTTGTACAACAAAAGTTACAAAGTAAGCCCTTTACTTACCCTATAACATACATATCCATAGATGGGCCCAGAGAATCGAGCTGAAGCAAACTAGTGACATCAGGAGGTGGGGAAGCTGTGCCTACATTCCAGGTAACTAAATGTAGTCTATAAGCAAACAAAAAAAATCACACAAAAATCAATGCTAGAATTGAAATGTGAACAGGTAATCAACCCAAACAGTGTCTAATTTCCCCACAGAATTTCTGTTTAGAGAAAATGAAGATTTTCTGTTGCTTTTCATCAATCAGAAATCTACGCAGCAGCTACCATTAAAAAAACCCCAATGCTACCACAAAACCAATCAGCTGGAAGGAACAAAACCTGAATTCTTGCCACTTATCCTTCATCTTTTTCCCCCAGAGAAGGAAAGCTTCATCTAGACTGCGAGACACTTCTTCATGGATTTCATCATCGGAGCCGATGTCCTCTACACAAGCCATTAGCTGGGCTACTCGTTGCCGGAGCTGTGCCCGGCCGCCGGAGCCTGTGCTGCTGACACTGGCCGAGCGGCTGCGGAAGTTCTGCAGGCTTTCTAAATCGTTTAGGGACAGGGCTGCTGAATCTTGCAGAGCATCTTCACCACTGAGGGATGCCATTTGCTCAAAAGAGAAGAATAACTAAGCTCTGAAGGACTGGCCCATTAAAATCTTCAGCGTAAAAGCAACAGATGGCTAAGGGTCTTGCAGATCACGTTTTCACTCGTGTTGAAATTCAGCGTTGCCTCTAACTCAAAACGTAGCTGAAAAAAAAAAGTAGCATTGCACCACGCTCGATGGCTCGTTACAAAAGCTGCAATCACATCCCACCTCACACAGGGAATTGTTCCTTCATAATAGAGTTCATGTGGTTAATTCTATAAGCTCAAGATTTAAAAGAATTTATTGCTGATTTGGATCAATCATGTGACTCCATCTGTAGGCTCCTGGAAATGTAATCTCCACCTTCCAACCATACAAACACAGAGTTCTGACCAAAAGCAAGCAGAGCTGCTGCTCCTCTCCAGCACTTTCAGAAACATTCCCGTGTCACAGGATTTGCCTACCGTTGCTTTATAAAATGCTGATTTCATATCAGAGCTTCTAGAAAGGGATTCACCTTACCATCAGTCTTGTTACATGTCAGGCAGGTTTAACAAAGAAAACAAACAAACAAACAAAAAAAAAAAAACAAAACCCCTAGCTGTCAATTTTCCATCCATCTTAGGGTCCTATACAAACAATGACAAATAGTGAATCCCACCCATACATCCATTACTAGAGCAGCATTTCTATTCCTCAATCATCTGCCTGCTCAAGGTAGAACGCAAAGTACTTGAAAGAGCTGGAAAGTGACCTTGCATAATGGGCTAAATGATCTGTAATTTCCCTCACAAAAAGTTTCTCTTTGTCAGACCACACTAAAGNGGGGGGGGAGAAGAGGGTATATACGCTGCAGATCTAATTCTGCCATCAGAGATGCATCACTTGGGAACACTCTCATTCCTAATTTTGCAAGACAGCTATCTGATTAAACAAAGCTGAAATAATACTGAAGTCACCAGAGATGAAACTCCTCAAAGTGCCCAGCAGCCACAGGACTGATAGGAACACAGGAAAGAAAAGACTGCAGTGCTAGAATTGACACTAAAAGAAAAAAAAAAAAATCTGCAAAAGTTTCCAGAAGATCCTTAATAACTCAGTTTCACTAGAGATTATGAATGTGTCTGATGGAAAAAACTTAACGAGGTATTTACGTGCATCTGCAAAGCAACCGACAGCATTATGCAATCCCAAAGGTTTGATGCTCCCAACTACTTCACAAGTACTGCCCTCAGTGAGGAGGGGAGACTCCAGCAACACCAAGTTTTATGCACAAAGAGGCTTTACCAAAGGGAGGAGGATATCGCTCAAACTGCTCTGGACTTTCAGTACCACCAGAATCCAGTCTCAAGTACCTTTTCTACAAACACATTCCTAAACACAAGCAAACTACTAATGACATTTAGTGTCGCTGGCCCCTGAAATGATTCAACAGCAGAGAGATTTTTAGGGTCACGATGTTTATACCGTTGCACCAAGATAACTTTTAAGATATGTGAGCAAACATTTTCACTCATTGCTTCACTTTATTTCCCTGTGACAGTTTCTGAACTACTCCTCCCACAGATTTCTCTTGTAAACCAAGCCCACAACGCGAGACACCAGAGCTTATCGCCACAACGGACACAACGTAAAGGCACGATGGAAATAACACCGTAAAAGCTGAAGTCAAAGGTTTATTCAAGCCTACTTCATCCTTAAAAAAAGTGACGTTTGAGGCAACAGATACACTGAGAGTAGGTGCAGCAGATCTTTTAGATTCATTCTATGATTCTGTCTTGCCCTCATTAAACCTAAGTAGGTCTCTGGAAAGTCTTCAGGACCCAAACAACACTAAGTAAGCCTCCCTGAAGCGGCTCCTGTACCGACGCTCTCAAATCAGAAAATCAGCTTTTCTTCTCCCTGTCATATGAGTACGTAACATCGCCAATTAGCATTAACTCCCTGTCAATAAGCACAAACATAAGTTTCGCTAATTCTGAGCCAATTGCGTAACGACTTAGCTACTTTTCTCCAGTACTGGCAAAAGCTGCCCCTCAGACCCGCGCCTCACGCCGAGTCACCTCACTCCGCCGGCTCACCTCAGCTCCCTCAGCGCACAGTGGTGCGCCAGACCCGCAGGCTCCATCCCGAATATTCACGTCAGGAAACGGTGCGAAGGGGAAGGGGAACGGCACCGGCAGACGCGGCCCGATCCGGCCCGCCCGCGGCCTCTTCGCTCCCCTACACCGCACCGCGCCCGCTGCCGGCAGAGCCCCGCGCGCATTGGCCCGCGTGACGAGGGCGGGAACAGGACTGCGGAAGGAGGGAGTGAGGCGGGCGCCGCCTGGCGGGCGGGAGGACCGCGACAGCACTGAGCGAGTTTCTGCACCCCAAAGCCTCCCTCTCCCCAGCAGCACCCACAACAAAGGAGGCGGAGGCACAGCGCTCTGTCTAGTATTTTATTAGATTTCGTTTCCAATATGCCTGTATTGGAAGATTTAGGAGACGAAAAAGGCACAAACTCACATTTAAAGAAACAACGAGATAATCTAACCCATTCTACAAAGTGTGTGTTGCCAAAGGAAAGAGCACGATGAACCCATCAGAACGCGTCGGGGAGGCCCAGCAGGGATGAACCCACAGAGGTGCAGTGTGTGGGGGGGACAAGCAGCCTTGCCAAGGCCTCACCCACAGGCTGTGGGAATGTACCTGCCTCTGGCCCCCCAAACACACCCAGCATGGGTTGGAGAGAGGGGCACAGACAAAGAGCTCAGCGGCCACCTCGCCGGGCAGGTTGAGGAGCTCTTGGCAAAGCTAATGAAAGATACAGCATGGAAATGCTGCATGATCTTCACTATGCTCACTAGCAGGAACCAAGCATCGAGACTAAAAGGTCTTCATAGGATTTGTCTATCCCAAGGCTGAGGGATGCTTTCACTTTGGATTAAATTGGAAAGAAAAAAAGCAAGGGGTACAGGGAGGGGGGAAATAGCCAGGCTGGAGTTCTTGAGTGTTGTTTTTTTATTTCCACTCTCCCCCCTCCCCTCCCCAGTTTTTCCACTAATCAGGAAAGCTTTGTGTAAAAGCTCTTACTCTGAAATCAGAGGATCAAAAAAAGGATTGCATGGTGGAATGTAACAATCTGCTTCCACAGCGATTAGTGGCATCAGATAGAAAGCCTCTTGGATAACACAAACTGAAAGAACAAGTGTGCTGTGTGTATTCTCAGGTTGTCCTCAAGTGTAAGAATCCCTCAAAATGTAACCAACAAACACAAACAGAAGTCAGTGCATAAATTTTCAGTTAAAAAAAAAAAAAACAAAAAACAACCTCTAAACTGAAAGAACTAGGACTGGGGCCTACACTCCTTCTTGAACAGCTATAGAAGAGGCCATGAAACATCCTGGTCCCAAATAATCCTCATAGATTAAAATTTAGTTTCTTCATCTATGTTACAATAAATGTTTCTTTTTTTTTTTTCTTTTTTTCTTTTTTTTTTTACTTCTGCCTGGTGAGATTGCTAAAAATCCCTCAAACCCCACCCCCACCCCACAAAACCGTCTGAGGTCACTGAGAAGAGCCTGCCAGAGTTACTGGTACAATTCAGAGCTTATTGCACTTAGACATGAGTAAGGCAAAATAACAAACTAAAAACAAGGGGATAAACTGCCCCCTCCCCAGAAACCAAACACCATCCTCTCCCTCCAGAGCGAGCCTCATCTTCCCTCACACTGAAAACAGCTCAGATCCCAGCACATGCTTGCCCAGCATGCCATGGGATCCTTTCAGGATCTCCTGCTTGCAGGAACGTGAAGGCCTGAAGGAGTCAGGTGTACTACAGAATGCCAAGACAACTCCTCAAAAGTGGTGCTACACCCACAATTGTGTTTGGCATTCAGTATTCCATGTTAGTGCTGCCAGATACAGAAGGGGAAAAAAATAAAAAAGTGATTGGTATTAGAAAAGGAAAAAAAAAACCACAAAAAGAAAAAAAAATAAATCAAACATTGGGCCTTAAGCACAAGCAAAAAAACTGGGGGGTTTCTCACATGTATTTAGTAAAGCAGCATTTCTTTGATTCTGTTCTGCTTATTTGATTGTCTAAAGCTGATATAAACATAAGGACAGCTACAGTAAGTATATGGGTTCATTCCATAACTGGAGCTCTTTACATTTTTTAACAGTATCCTCTATGACCTATAGTAACTGACAGATATCCTAGAAAACAACTGCAAGTCTTTGTTGGCTTTTTTTATAGCATGAAAGGAGATATTTTAGTCAGTCTTGCAATGGGAAGAATATTATTGCTGAGCAGAACCACCAACCCAGGTACCTGGATGTAATCAGATACCAAGACTTCACTTGTACACCAGCTTTGCTACATCCAAATTCTTTTTCCAGGGAGAATGACATTATCATTAGTCAAAACTGTTTCAGTTTTGTAAATTATGGGAAATCCTAGTGAATAAAGAACCAGGAAGTTGCAACATATGCCAAGCAACTTGACATAATGATTTTGTAAGACTGACAGACACAGCTGAAGGACAACACAGCTACGTGGGCCCAAGGGACCATCTACCACTAAACTGAAACTCAACAGTTACGTGCTGGAAGGCCCCAGCATGGGGATGCTGAATACAGCTTCTGTGCAGTCTTGAATTCATGTATGCTAAGACAGAACAAAGTAATGCCGTGCAGAAGCCACATATCACGACTCATTGCAGACCAAGAACTATATCTGGCTACTCCTGATTATGTATTAAGATTACATGCCACTACATTTCTTACCCTGGGAGCAAGGGTCTGAGCATAGCATTTTGTGGAATAGTTTTGCACCCTAAAATACAGACAGTTTCCCTCTCCAAATAGACATTCAAAGAATGGTGAAAGGGGCTGGGTAGGAACAAAGGTGGCAGTTTATCCCACTTGGTAAAAAAAAACCCAAACAAACCAAAAACAAAGGAAAAAAAAATATCTAAGTCACCACATCACAAGACTGTTTTAGCTAAAATTGTCACTTGGGGAAAAAAAAAAAAACAAAACACAACAAAAATCAAACAGGGCCACGTGGAAATTGGTCTGAACACAATGGGGGAAAAAAAAAAAGGAGGGAGGAGTTGTAAATACAGCAATCTCTAAGTCACACGTCTGTGAGGAGCTGGCTCCCTGGCACACGTGCTGACGTTGGAGTGCTTAGTACCAGATGGTCTATTTGCTCACAATATTAAGGGGCACCTAGAATTAGCTATGGGAGATTTAAAATCGCCTGCCGATTGGATATAGAAAGGCTTGATCCAGAGATGGTCCATCAGTCAAGAGTATGGATTCCCCGGGCCTTCCTGACGACTGTCTTGCAAACTAAAACAAAGAGACAAAAAGGAAAACATTTTAGAACCATTTTGAAAGAACAGAGTGCTAAAAGAAGTGTCAGACTGAACCTTCAGAAAGCACAATGTGAGACACGGTGTCGCTGGTGCGCGCAATTGCAATGCACCGCGGCACTGCTGCAGCTCAGTGCTAATTCAGAGCAAATTTTTTCAGCACAGCCTAAAAATGACAATCAGAAACTGTAAGGGAGTTAGGGCTGTTCAGCCTGGAGAAAAATTAGGCTCTGGGGAGACTTTATAGTGGCTTTCTAGTATCTGAAGAGGGCTACAAGAAACTAGGGGGAGACTTTTTACAAGGGCTTATTGTGATATGACAAGGGGAAACGGATTGAAGCTGGAAGAGGGTAGATTTAGACTGAATATTATAAGGAAATTCTTTACATTGAGGGTGGTGAGACATGGGAACCAGTTGGCCCATGAGGTGATGGACATCCCCTCCCTGGAGCTACTCAAGAACAGGTTGGAGAAGGCCTTGAGCAACTTGGTATAGTGGAGGTGTCCCTGCCTATATAGCAGGGGAACTGGATCTAAATGACCTTTAAAGGCCCCTTCCAAGCCAAACTATTCTATGACTCCATTGCTCTAATTTAAACAATCTAACAAGTCCAGATGCTACAACTCAACTGAGAAGACCACCAGCTCCTTTCTCTAAGAACTAGAGTAAATGTGATTGAAGAGGAAAGTGTTTCAAGCTGCATTAAAAAAAAAAAAAGTTATCTACCAGAAGACACTCCTTCAGACACTCCCTCACCTTGTGTCCCTCCCTTATCACCAAACAACCAGCATACAACAATCAGAGGTAAACAGTCAGTCTTCAATATGGCTGTGGTTCTGCTCCATCCCATTCTTCCTAAAGATAGTCTGGATGCCTTTCTAGAAAAATCATGGATAGTAACTTGGACTTCTCTATGTAAATGGACAGTCTCTTCTTCTCCTTGCCTTCTTCTCTAATACTATACCACATTTTTGTACAATGTCTAAGAAAAATACACCAAACCCAAACCCCAAGCTGATTACACAGTTTAACAGAATAAGGTTCAACATTCTCAGCAAGTTACCATCCAGTTCTCTAGCATACAGCTGAGAGATCTGTCCAAAGACAAATCCATATATGCTCCCCAGTAAACTAGTCCCTCCCTTGCCAGATTAGCATATTGATAATTAAACAGATGTAAAACAAAGTCAAAAGCTTTAAAATTGTCCTTGCTGCTTTTTCTGCAGTGTACAAGTGTTACTCCAGGCCTTGGTCCATTAGTAAATGCTCTTGACAAGCAATGTGAGAAATACATTCTGGGCATATTTGGAAGGAATTTTCAACCCTCGAATGTATTCTGAGTATTTGCAAGTCCAACTTATTCTTTCAGGACTGACAAAAGTTTCTCTGCAAGTCATGGCAAGTAGCACATGCATTACAGAAATAAGAATAGCAGCAAAGTCTACAAAATGTTCTAACACATTTTTCTCACACTTTTCTCTCAGACATTTCTTTAGAATACTTCTGAAACAAGACAGTAAACTCGCTCATCAACCTGTCAGTGAAAGAGCTTCACTATAAAAACAATTCAGACCGCAGATCTGTCAGCCAGAAGCTACGAAAGGGATCATTTCTTGCCCAAATATATTTTCTTTTCTCTACAGAGTACTCTAAAGAGTTTTGTTAAACTCTCTTGATACCTACAGTGCACAGGGAAAGAGTTGCATTAGTCATCTGCAGCCGACATTCCCTTCAACGGATCTTTTTCTCTCATCTGAAAGAGGAAACACTATTCAAGTACCGATTCTTGCAGTGGCATTATCTCAACATTTCATGGTAGGGAATACATTCAGCTGCCTCCTTTATGTAAGAGCCTGGCTATATTTAAGCATCCCAAAGCAGTATTTGTGAATATGAACATCCAGGCACCATTTCTGATTAAGCTGCAGGTCTGCTAGGGATCTGGAACCATTATCCAAAGCACAGAGTGTACACAAAACCATAATGAAATATCCTGAGGCATGAAGGAAGAGAAGGGTACAGTGCAGGACACAAATCACAGAACAACATGCTCATTATTACCAAATTCCTGTTTCTCATAGTAAGAACCCTGTTACATGCCCTTCCCACCTGCTTATTATACTTAGAGCTAAAAATCCTTTCACTGAACTGGTTTGGAGAAACTAACAAGGACAAAAATGACCATTCAGCTTTGGGTAAAAGCTAGCAGAAGATATTAAGGCAGTAAATAAACCATTCCCACTCATACCCTCATTACCTGTGGTTCAATACATTTATTGGCTCAACAACAAACAGAAGTCCATAATGATTAGAAGGAAATGCCAGCACAACAGAGTCACAGGCAATCATTCAAATCACAAGCAGCATGACCTAAATAGCAGAGGGACAATACACACTATGCTGTGACAATGCAGCAGTCTTTCCTCCCTCTACTGCACTGGATAGAAACAGTTTCTCACACAACCCACACCTGCCCTGCTTTTCCAACTGACCTCATCCAGCTGTCTCTTGGTCTCATCCTCCATCCTACGAATGTCCTCCATAGTCAGATCAACCCACTTATCCAGCCAGCAAAAGAGCTGCCGATGGAAGTTTGTGAAGAGACGCTTTTCTTGCTGCAAAAGGAGGAGGAACAGAACACACAAGTGAGATTACTCACAGGGCAATTAATAGGGATCTAAGCAGATCATAACAATTTGCAGAGATATGTACACTGCAGAACCAGCTCCCTCGCCCACCCTTCTGTGTAGCTGCCACAATTGGAAACTGGAGTCAGCTAATTTTTATTCTTTTAACAGAGTATCTAGAGCCTTGGATCCCCAGAGAAACGCCTCTTTTCTTTTTTTATAATCAAGCCTAGACAGCAGCCTGCACAGTGCACTGACAGAATTAGTGAATGCTTTAGTAATTTCCTTTGATTTGACAGCATTGTTCTGACTGAATAAAGTGCTCCAGGTTGGGTGTACTTAAGAGCACAATAGCTGGCCTGAAGGTGCAGAAAAAAAGGAGAAAAAGAATAAAAGTATTTTTTTACATAATCCTTGACTCGCTAATAACTGGAGGTTGATATGTACCTATTCTGCTTCTTTCTTTTACACTGACCTAAAAAGCACCCAAACTTGTTTTCCACAGCTGAAAACCTTTCAGCAGAGGTGACTAATGTGCATAAGCTACTTCAAGTTAGGAGCAATCTACTTCCATTGTATAGGAGATAAGCTGGACAAAATAATTTTATCAGACAGAGGTATACAAAGCCTCTTGGAAAGTTCTCATTAAGGAGGGACATGTCAGTTTCACAATTATGGTTTCACATCTGATAACTTGCTCTCATCAAAAGCAGCTCAACTAATTTCATGCCAACATGTAGCCGAAGGAGAACTCAGAGATCCAAGATACTCCTTTGTTCAGGGCTTTTGTTACAGGCATTTCAAATCCTGCAGCAGCACGGACATACCCTCCTAAAGCTGTCTTTAAATTACATCACCAGAGAACTGCTTTTGCAGAAGCAGCACTCCAGTTTGTCAATATTAACCACTGCCAAGGCTCCATGGTCTGAAGTCATAAGCATTTTATAAACACTTCCTGGAAAACTGTACATACTGGTTCCTAGGTCTGGCATCCTGCTGCACTTCATGGGTTATGAACTCCGCCACAGAAAAAAAGCTCTTCTCAGGGTACCAATTACTCATGCTTTAAGTAATAAAGTTTCCCACCATCTGCTTATTTTTCAACACAGGTTTTTCAAGCAGCAGAATGGGAGAGGGAAAACATGACTAGAGCTCTTGGACTTGCCAGAAAGCTCCTGAGATGATTAGGATCAGATAACTGAAGCTGTAACTCTCTCCACAAAAAACATGTATCCTACAGTTATTTTGGTCAGGGGCAAGACATGCATGATCTCATCATTCACTAACCAACCACCAAATGACCACAGTTCTCAGGCTGATCTATTAAGCCACACAACACAGCCAGTTTACTTTCACAGATTAGAGTAAGAACATTTTAATAGTCTGTTCACGGAACACTCAGACAGCCCTGCCCTTGGGTTGAGTTGGCAACCTTTAACCAATCGCACTACAGCAGGCAGAGGCCTTGGCTGCATTGCCTGAGCTAACCTGACTGAGTATCTCCAGGCAGGATACACTATTAGAAGCAGCTAAGGTGCTAAAGCAGATTGAAAGTGAAATGGCTTTCTCCTCACTTACCTTCTGTATAAAGTTCTCAACTTTATTCTGCAGACCCCACCACTTGAACTTGACCGTTACCAGTTTGTAAGCACACATGTATGGGCAATCTGTCTGCTTCCCCAGCTCCTTCTGCAGAGACACAAAGATATTCCTGTCAGGTCTCAGTATCTATACTTCAGTCATGTAAGCTGATACAGCTCCTGAACTCATGCAGTACATACCTTCCAGTTGGGACCCAGAGGCCCACGTCCAGTCTTGACAGATTTAAATTTTGCTGGATCTTCTTCTGCCTTGTAATCCTGTTGGGGAGACACAACAGATTAAACAGAAACTATCCTACTTTACCCAGCTGCTCCCTGTCACAAAGGATTTATTTTTCTGGTGGGCAAAGACTAACCTCTAACTGTCTCCTCAAGAGCTACTGTTTTCAAACTTCAACACAAGGTCAGGCACTCCTAAAGAAAATATTTCTCCTTCCTGTGCTGTGTCCTAGACCTATGTGAAGAAGTAGTAACAAACTGTTTGTAAAGACTGCTTTGGGGTAAGACTATTAAGAGATGTGCAAACCCCTCAGGACAGTTTTTTCATAACCAATTGTTCTTTGGGATCTAAACACTTCTGCTGTGCTCTCTGGAGCTGTGGTATCTACTATAAAGAAAGAGGCACCAGTTCCATCTCTTTCTGCACAGGATATGCAGCATTCCCTTCCTACAACTTGGATTAAATTGGGGTGGGTACTCCACACCTACCCCCAGTTCAATTAAAACGAAAACAAACTCAAATCATCATCAATTTAGTACCAAAAGTAATCAGTTGGAAACATCTTCAGGAGTCTTCTGCCCCAGGTGAATTCTCCTTGCTCTCTGAGAGCATTTAATTCAGAGTACTTTGTATTTACAGATACAGCTTAGTACCTGCCTAACATGCCAAAAACAGATGTTACTCTTGTTCTACCAATTCATCTTTACTGGAAAGAAAAGTTAAAGTAAGTGCTAGTTCTGGTTTAATACTCTAGGCCAAGATTGAGAAAGGTCAATTAGTCATACTAGGATGGTTTCACGAATACTAAGTGGGAAAATTCAAACAACATTCCATTTTTACGTAGTTGGGCTTTTTTCCAGTACAGTAACATCCTCCTCTTTCTTCAAGTAACTGTACTGATTCTCAAGACAAGGTATTAGCAGCATGGTTTCAAAACACACTGTGAAGCCACAGGTCAGCTTCAAAACAGGCAATTAAAACAGGTCCTGTATGGACAGAGCAGTGCCACTTCTTGCTATTCAAGCAGTCAGCTGCAGACCTGTATATTTACACTGTTCTATGCACTGTTCAGTCAGACAACGTGTTTCACAGATAGCACTGGCATAGCTTCAGGAATGCTCTTCCTCCTCTTCTCATCCTCTCATTTGCTCTGTTACCTGCAGCCATCCCTGGGAACAGTGTCTACATTAGCCCTCTTTCAGCACAAGGCCTTCCACACCAAGGAGCTCTTACCCACCTACCATACCTTGGGAAGTACTTGACTCCGATCAGCAATGTCTATATAAATAGCTTCTACATTCTTCCATACATCTGGCTCCAGTTTATGGACCTGCAGTGAAGTACCAGGTTAATATAAATGACTTAACTACAGAACACACCCATTCTAAGATCACAAAGAACCAGTGACAGATGGAGACACCCACTGTTCCCCTTCCACATCCAGAGTGGACACCATGGAAAACACACAATAAAAGAGCTTCTACAGAAGCAAAGGTGCTCATGCAGAATAAGGGTTTGGGGGACAATTCTATTCAGCATGAGAAATCCACAGGAGGGAGTCACTGCCCTGCTACTGTGATGAAGTATTTCAAACAGCCTTCCAGTATCTGAGGGGGCCTACAGGAAGGCTGGGGAGGGAGTATTTACAAGGTCTTGCAATGACAGGACAAGGGGCAATGGATTTGAACTGGCAGAGGGAAGATTGAAACTGGATGTTAGGAGGAAGTTCTTTACAGTGAGGGTGGTGAGGCACTGGAACAGGGTGCCCAGGGAGGTTGTGGATGTTCCCTCCCTGGAGGTATTCAAGGCCAGGTGGGACGAGGCCTTGAGTAACCTGTACTAGTGGGAGGTGTCTCTGCCTATGGCAGGGGGTTGGAACTGGATGATCCTTGAGGTCCCTTCCAACCTTACCATTCTATGATTCTATGAAACCCAGGAACGCAGCAAAGAGAGAGTTCCACACAGCAATTCTCTCATCTAGCATGGAAAGCAGCACTGTGACAATAAAGAGATGAATAAATACACAACACAAGTACTTACATTCTCTTGTGTTCCAAGATCTGATTTATGCCAGGTTTCAATTTTGATCAGGAAGTCATCCTTCATATACTCATTCTGTCATCAAAATAAAGTTTCTTGTTATTCTTTGGATATATAACTTGTCATCTTATTAGCTAGTAAAGCATTAGGGAAGTCAACTCAAAGTATTACAACTTGACTGGGGTTTGACTTAGGGAACTTCAGAATTGCCTGTAAACATATCATTGCTTTTAGCAAAACTGTTTGATCACTAAGTAGCTATGATCAGACAAACCACAAATTACTCAAGAAAAAACAAAAAGTGTTCTACTGTTTTATCAAAAGATTTGCAGTTTATAAATAGTTTTCTCTTTAAAGGGCAATCTCTGCCACTCCATTTAGAGTTTGGAAGGAGCAGCATAACTAGGCAGAATTATTCTTTTTTTCCAAAGAGATTACTATCTAGCACTGAGCACATATTTGGATGCAACTCTTCAAATGACAATATTCAATGAAGAGTTTTTGATACTGGAAAGGGAAGGGACAAGCAGCACAGTTCCACTAAGTAAGGAAAAAAAAAAAATCCATTTCTCATCATTAGTGTGAGTAGAAAAGGACTTCCAAAGGTAACCCAATCTTCCCTCAAGGGAGTAGAAACAAAAGCACAAGCCAGTGGAACACTCAGCACGTACAAAGGAAACATCAAATTCAGAGGACAGATTACTCAAAGGCACATAATGGTATAAGCTAACTTTCTTTTAATCAGTTTATGTAGGCACTGGTAGAACATTGGTGCATTGCTGTAGTACAGAAAGATCCCTTTCCCTGGTTACAAATTGCTTGTGGCTACACCACAATTGGTACAGGGGTTTCATCTATAAGATCTTAACAATGACAAAAGCTAAAGCACCTTCAGCTCAGACTAAAGAGCTCCTTAGACCCAGAGTGCTTCATTTCAGACTTTACACATGCTTCCATAGATCATCAGGAAAAACAATACTTACTGTAATAACTGGTCCAAGAAATCAACACATGAAAAGAAAGAGATAGAGTACTTTAGTGAATATACAGCAACCATTGCCCTCCTCCCATGATCAGCAAACCAGGGACAACCTCAGCTACCTATGAGGGCTGCTGATACTACTGAGGAAAAAATGCTGAAAGGCTATAAAAACCAGCTAACTTCACCCCCTTCTCCAGAAATTCTCAGAGGTGGAGAGACCCAGAGGAGCAGCAATTAATTATGTACTGCCACTTCTGCTCTCTGGACCTGAGCCAGCTGGATAAGAAGGTGGAATAAGTATGTTCAGCTGACAGCATTTTGCCAATCCTTTCTCAGCTTGCAGATAAGAACGTCTCTGTAGTTCTGAAGCAAGCACATGCTGGATTCCAGGCCAGTGCAGACCTCATCACTCCTGCACGCAGTAACCAGACCCTCTGCACCTCCACTGCTCATGGTAACTAAATTCCCTGGACAGTAAGGCTCAATTATTCAACACAGAAAAGCAATTAAAGATCCTGTAACATTCAGCATCTGTTCTACCTGAGCCATCAAGAGAACATTAGCAATCCAATTCAAGAATAAAGATGTCTGAAGCTAGAGCTGAACTTCACCTGTTTGTTCTGAAGTTTAACATGAGGGTTTTATTAAGAAACAATTTTGTTTTAGAGCTATTACATTTTTGTGAGTTTCCTGCCTAACATCCTCTAGACAGTATCATCCTGTATCAGCTATCACACATCCAGCTACCTCAATTGCCTGCTGCTAGGTCTTGGACTCTTATAAACCCTGACAATTTGAAAATTGTTTTTTAACAACAGCTCACAGAAGGCTAATTATTTAGACTGACATGTTGGGGTGGAGGGACAGAACAAGCAATCAGATCTGAGGCTGATTTTTAAAAGGTTGAACCTCATCTCAAAAAACATTTCATTATTTCTTCAAGGAGGGTTTTTCTCTTGTTAGTCCAAACAAAATACTGAAACCATCAGTAACTATAAACCAGAGCCTTCCAATGACTACCTTGAAACCACCTGAAGGGTGGTTGTAGTCAGAAGGAGGTTACTTTCTTCACTCAGGTAACCAGCACCAGAACAAGAGGACACAGTCTCAAGCTGTGCCAGGGGAAGTTTAGGCTGGAGGTGAGGAGAAAGTTCTTGCCTGAGAGAGTCATTGACTGCTGGAATGGGCTGCCCAGGGAGGTGGTGGAGTCACCGTCCCTGGAGGTGCTCAAGGCAGGTTTGGATGTGGCACTTGGCACCATGGTCTGGTCTTGAGGGCTGTGGTGTTGGGTTGGACTTGATGAGCTTTGAGGTCTCTTCCAACCTTTGTGTTACTGTGACTATGTAGTTGCTCTAAAACAGGTTCCTTCACCTTCATAAATTCTTCTCTGTGGGGAAGACTCCTCATTTGTAAACAAATTAATCTCTTTAGAAATGTCCATTAGAACTTAGATACTCAGCCTGCTACAAAATTAGGGCCTGCACTTGAGGTGTTACAAGAGCAACTCCTACACGTTTCAGCTGCAGTTATAACTTCTCAATTTCTTGACATTTGGCCACAGGCCATGCTGACATTTAGAAAAGTAGAACAAACATCAAATTGATTTTCTAAAAACATTTAAGGAACATTAATATTTAAATCAGACTGCAGAAAACACTGTTCTCCTTGGCACCAGCCTACAGATCTAACTGCTAGGCAATCCTCACTTCTTTTTTACTGTAGAAGGTGTAAGTGCATAGGACAATCTCACTTACAGCTCATACTCTCAAAGGAGCAAAGTGAGGCTTCCACTTAAAGTACACAACCCAAGTATACTCCAGCATAAACAAGTGTGCAGAACTGCAGAAAGCTATCGACTAGGCATTTAAATTCCCTCAATCTGTAGCACTTGATTGATAATGGTATATAATATGCATATCAAAGTAATAATTGAGTTTTTGAGAGATACAGAGAAATGTAAGAAGAATGATCTTGGATAATCAAAAATAATACTACAAGGCACAATTATCTCCAAGTATGGTTTCATTCACATTTAAATGACTCTATGTAATAGTTAATGTGCATGTAAGCCATCCTTCAGAGAGCAGCATGCTAATGTCATGTTGGGACAGGGAGGCAGAGACATAAGTATCAGTAACTCCTACTCAGTCAAATCAAGTTTATTTCTTACTGTGTCCCTGGCTCATAGATTTCAAACTCTAGTGAGAGGGCTGAGAGCCACTTGCTGTTAGCCAGCACGGCATTTCATGTTGCACAAAGATTCACAGGAGACCATCCAAGTCTTCTCACTCAAGATCAAAATACTCCAGCATACCTCAAAGTAAAATGATAATGCACACAAAGCAGCCTACACCACACACATGGGTTCTCCCCTCCTGCCCAGCACTAGCAAGTGAAGGTCTCAGCAACTCCTCTGAGTTTCTCTTGATCCACGTCAGGCTGGCAGATACTCTAAACAGATTTGTCAGCCTCCGCATAAAAACTGCCTTCTGCTCCAACCCCCACAACAAAGCATTTTCTATCTCATATTATTTTGGTGTTTATTACAGTTAAGGATTTTTTTTTTTTATGCTTGCACTTCCAGCAAAACAAAATCTGAAATTTCTTCAATTGTGTTTGAAAGTCTTCTACTTGATTTAGTATCACTTTTTTTTTTTCCACGAAAGCAGAATTTTAGCAGCGTGTAGCAGAAGGACAAGGAGCTAAAAGCAATGCTAATGCCACACCTTTGCTTCATGAATTGGTGGAGAAGAGAAAAAGAAGAGGAGGATATAAGCATTATGTCTAACAAAACCTACTGAAGCCAACTCAGTCAGATCCATTTCCACAGTTGTGTATTTCTCATGGAAATAAACCAGACATTTAGCAGCTAACATAATATGCTGCAAGAAAACTGCATAAAAATGAGGAGAAAAAAAGTTATAAATAACTGTTTCAGGATCTTGAATTATGTGACACAATGAGAACTTACTCTGCAGTTGATGACAGTATCTGAATTTTGTATTTGAAATACTCATTGCACTGGACTGCTGGTACTGAGGTAATGTTATCCTCCCTCACTGCAAAGCTTTTTCCTTCTCTTAAAGCACTTCATTTCAAATTCCCTTCAGGAAATTGTTGAAAAAAATACTTGTTTTCCCATATTGAGTTTCAAGAACAGTTGGAATTTTAAAGTTTACAGTTCCCATAGCAACTGTACCACTACCAAACAGCATAAAATATATCCCTCAGAGACAGAAACAACAAATACCAGCCAAAAGTTTGGAGGCAAAGTCAAATTTGCAGTTTCTACAGCAAAGACAATCAGAAAAACAGCAGCAGTTAAATACTGCAGCTGATAACTTCAGTGAGTAAATGAGATACTACACACTCCTGTAGAAAACTCACAACTTCCAGAGCCTCTACCCCAGACTTTGCAGGGTTCACTTTAAACATGTTGGATGAGATTTGGATATCTGTCTCAAGCCTCCAACCCAGAAGCAATGGTGGCTTTCCCTTTTCAACCTTCACTAACCTCAGATCCTGCAACTGAGCAAGTATCAACCACCTAACACTTGCTGCCACCAAACTGCACTAAGCAAGAGGCAACCAAGATGTTCTCTCTTCCCCTCTTGCATCTTCCATTGTTTTTCTCACCAAGCTATTCTGTGCTTGAGTACATAAAATTATCTCTCATATATTCATTTCACTAGTTACCCATCTGTTCCTTTCATAACACTAACATCCATTTCTTGGTCTGTTCTCCTCCACTGTCATTCACTAGCAGCACATCAGACAAGGGCATTTCTTTTAATTTCATCACACAGTATTTTGCTTTTCCTGGCCACAGAAGAGCTTAGAGAACAGAAGTCCAAGATTTAAGAGTTGAAACAGCTTTCCTGCTGGCTGCCTCTTTCCTTATCCACTCCTATCCACCCCTGTGCCCCCAAGAAAGGCAGCAGTGCACAGTCCTCTACAACACACTCACCGGTTCTGCAGTAGGGATAGGCATTCCATGCTTTTTCATGGATATTCAGAGCTCCTTCAGGGGCCAGCATTCTCACAAATGTTGGCACTTTGCTGTAGGATTTGGAAATAGGAAGAAAGGCATTGATAAGAACTACATGTAAAAAGATCTGTCCCCAGACACTCTGAGATGGGGTGAGCAACACCTGAAATACAGACACTAGAGACCTCCACATATCCACACTAGTCTCCACCTCCAGCACAACGATGTCCTGAGGTTATTCTAAACCTTCTTTACATAATGAAAGGAAAGGGGGGAAAAAAAAAAAAAAAGGAGGCTGAAAATAGGTTGAATTCTAGGAGACATTTTGCTCTTTAGCCAAATTCAGGCACGAAAATTCTAGGTAACAGGATCATATTTGCTTTGAAAAGCTCAGAGCCAGATGTTCTTGGGTCAATGGCCACACTTATAGAGGTGTACAGGTGCACCCATGCTGCTCATGTCCAGCTGTGCACTGTGTCAACAGCTGCTATACTACTCTTACTCTTCTGCAGGTCTTTCAGCCTTTACATAATCTTTCCTTCACACAGTTGCTGCAACTCTGCTGCATCCTCCTCCATTCCTCTTACCCAAGGAGCCCTGCCCAACTCTGGGAATAAAAAGTTTCACATACCTCTGTAAGTGGTAGATCTTGTGTGTGTACTGCCCGCGCTCTCCATCTCTTTCATAGGGTTCATTCACCAGGACCTCCACTCCTTCACCTCCACCAGTTTCATTTTTGCTGGCTTCTGCCACAGAATACAGCTGTCCCACTTGATACTAAAGAAGTTTAAGACATATTATTGTGATAACTCTAATTTAGCAGAAGTAATAACTTTACCAGAAGAAGTAAGGGACACACTTCTTATCTGAGAAGGAAGCAGAGAAAAGGATATCCACTTCTGTGTCCAGATAAGCAGCTCATTTAATTTCATTTTGATACAGAAAGCTTGCATGGTAGTTAGGAGGAAAAGCACTGCCAACAGAATAGTCACAAAATCCCAGCATGGTAGAAATTGGAAGGGACCTCTGGAGATCATCTAATCCAACCTTGCTGCTAAAGCAAGGTCACACAGAGTGGGCTGCTCAGGATCACGTCCAGGAGGGTTTGGGAGACTTCACAATTCCTGTGCAGCCTGGTCCAGGGCCCTGGCACCCTCACAAGAAAAAAAAATTTTCTCCTTCTCTTCAGGTGGAACAACCTGGGTTCCAGTTTGTGCCCACTGCCCCTTGTCATGTTGCTAGGCACCACCAAAAAGAGTCTGACCCCATCCTCTTGCCCCCCACCTTTTAGCTATGGATCAGCACTGACCTTCTCAGTCTACTCTTTTCCAGGCTAAAGAGTAGCAGGTTTCAGTCTTTCCTTTAACCATGAAATCTTAAACTCCAAACAAACACAAACCCAGGAGAAAGTAAAACAGATTATAGGAATGTCAGGACAACATTTACAGAAAATACAGATGACCTCAGGCAAACTGCAGCAAGATCCATTGTTTTTCACTTTGTTTGGCACACAGGTGTCCCAATTGTTTAAGTCAAGTGGAGAACAAGGCACTGCCTGTCCCAGATTAACAAACACACAGCACTGCATCCCAGAGAACTTCACATGAAAGTTTTTGACTGAGTTGGGGGTAGGAAGAAAGGGAGTGAAGAACTGCAGAAAGGAGACAGAAGATAAAAGGTACTTGCACCATCTAATTTAAGTGCTCTGAGAAATAGACTTGTTAGGTGTCCACTGCTGAAAAGCCCAAAGTCAAAGGTGAGCAACCCCCAATTGCAGTTCAAAACAACTAAACAAGGAGCTTAAAGCAAAGAGGCTATGTGCACCAGTTGGCTTTCCAATGCTGCTGCCTCTTAAGGCTGAATATACTGAAATTACCCTTCTTGGACTTTATGACAAAATCTACTGACATACTAACATGTTTAAACCTCTCTTGTCAAAACTGACACCACGATCATATTAGGCCATTTCTCTTCAGTGAATATCCATTTTCCTTCTGAGCCTACTTCAAACCCTGTCTGTCATGTCCTCTACAAGCAAGCCTTTTCCTTCTTCTCAACTGTCTTCATCCAATCCCAAGTGATGTTTTACTTCCACATAACTAAATCCATCCTGAAAACTTTAATGCAATAACTGAACCAACTTGTGACCCAGATGACCACTTGAGCCATGCTATCACTGTTCCCCTGGTAGCTTTGCTCATGGGTTGGGCTTTTTTCTGTATCACACTTCCTCTTAACCATACTTGTAAATTGCTAACAGGGAGAATACAGAATTTCTACGTGTAGTGAAATTCTTATCATAAGATCATTTCCCAGCAGCATCAAACTCAAGCTGCTTGATACTAAACAACCTCTTTCAAAAGAAGCATGCCCAAATGTTTCACAAGAAAAAGCAGAAATAAAAATCAAGAATGTGAGCACAAGAGAACATTCTCTGCAGAAAATGTAAAGATTACTACACTTGTCTCTGAGGTAAAAAAAAAAAAAAAAAGTGAATTCACAGCTCAAAAGAAATATGATCAAATGAGGAAAATTCACACAGGTCTCTCAAATGAAGTTTAGTGAGCAGACAGAGTTTGAGGATGAAGAAGATAAAGCATTAAGTCAAAAGAAAGCATTCAATCTTAAAGTTTTCAGAATTGAAAGCAGCAGGACAGCAACTGTTGCTAAAGGTAGTAGAGGGAAGCAGTCTGCAAAGATAACCCACAAAGTGTCAGGCTTCAGAAGTGGAGTATCAAAACCCCAAAACCTGCAAAACACAACTCCAAAGCAACAGAACACTGTTGAGGCCTTCTTCCTGATCCCCAGCACAGGGTACATACATCAAAACCAGGAACAGCTCTCAAGACTCCCTGCAATGAAACCCAGACTGGGAAAATAGAATAGAGGACTGAGCTGACAACCTAGAAGCACTGCACTGGGCTGGGACACCTGCAGCAATAAAGGATGCTTTCTACAGCAGATAAATTTCATAGCTAGACCATGGAAAATAAAAACAGTAGCCAAGCTACATGGTGTTTTGTACCATCTGGAGCTAACAAAGACCAAGAAAATATTTATTCCTGTTGGAAGAGTAGGAGATGGCAAGCTCAAGTAATAAGGGCAGATATGCCAGCCTCGGTTAATCAGGAGCAGGACAAAAAGTATACCAGATCACTTCTGAGCTAAGAGCAAGAGTTCTGCTGGATCTCTCCAGCAGGTACTGGCCCACATTATACATCTGGGTTCATGTGGCTCCACAGTTTCTCCACTGGCAGCAGTAGGTTGGGTTTCAAATCTGGATTTTGGGCTGCAATATAACTCTCTGCCTTCTGACATTTTGTAACCTATGTTGTTTTCCTTACAACTCCCTAAAGATGACCCATAGAAAGTAGAATACTCACCTCCCTCCAGAACAGCAAAACATGAGCTGTGAAATCTAAGAAGCAAGTTGATTTAGCAGAGCTACAGCCACAGGTACACTCATAGAGAAGAAAGCTTATCATGAGTTTGGCAATTGTGGCATTAGAGGGGAGAACTGAACGGCTTTGCTCTGCAGCAAGTCTCAGGACAGGTCTCCAGGGACACAAACTAATTCATCTTAGTACCAGTGTCTCATTCATTCCTTCTCCCTTTTCAAATGCATGGGTCAAAGTGCAGACACTAAGAGGATAAGCCCTTTGGTTTGGCATCTTCACCATTTAATCTCCCCTGTAATTTCTGATCCTTTAATCGCATTGATAAAAGATGTAAAGGTCCAAATAAAACTGTCCCAACGAACAAATCCCACAGCCTCTGCCTGCAAAAGTTAACAGCAAAACAAATTCTGGCTCCATGAAGCGCCCAGAGTGTCAGACAGCCCTATCCTTGCAGACCTGAGAACTCACAAAAACCCCTTTTCTTCAAGAAGTCATCCCTCTTGATCTGTGTCACCACACCTGACATCTTATCTTCATTACACCAAACTTCTTTCAGAAGGCCTGATCTCAGTGTAGCCATCTTCAAGAAACAGTTGCTTTCATGAAAACAGCTTTGAACACAACTAATAAATAGAAGTCCTTTGTGTTTGGCAAGCTTCTTCCCACGTGAGGCACAAAGAGGCAGCACAGAATGTGTACACGCAGCTCTAATCCATACCAGCATTTTAAGGTAGCAGCTGGCAAGACACCCACACAGCTGCTCAAGTCCACACTCAAAGCCAGCCCTCTGCAACTTGGTATTGGACAGAATGCAAGCGCAGAGGTTAGCAGTCACTTTTTTTTTTTCTTTCTGCTCCCTGTACTGCAACAACATCTAGAACAACACAGGAGTGCAGCTTGCAGCCTGCATTTGAGCAGGACCACATTTTGGCAGAGTTTCCTAGTAGAAGACAGTCTGCTACAGTCTAACTCCTACATCTCAGCCTTCATGTTTTAGTCATCACCAAGGCTCCTCTTCCACTGTTTTGTTCCCATCTTAGCAGTTACTTGGTTAACTATTCAGCACTAATCCCTTTATTCATTAAGTCACATCTCCCTGACCACTACTTTTCTTTTTAATTCCTTATTACTGGTTAAGCTCCGTATGCTAGGGGTGAAGAGACTGAGCACAGAATCCCTGGCATATCATAGAACACCACAGATGACTCTCTCAGCTCTATTACAATGCCTCAAAGCCATAATTCATTTCATTCCTTATCTTACACATTGGCATCAGACTTTTGGCAACAATTTGCATGCAGAAGGTGTAAACTCTTTTAAGTCTTTCAAGCAAAAAATTGTCCATAATGAAGTGAAATCAGGAGTCCTCTTGCTAGCCAAAGACACTTAATGAGCAGTTACATGGTCAAGAGCCACAATGAGTCTCCAGAGCCCTGCTGAAGAATTTAATGCACAACAAAATCCTTGAAAGCAATGTTGTTTTAACAGCTGTTTTGTAGTACAGACAGCAATGTAGTGACCAAGTGATGCACAGATGTGTCAGCATCTTTCCACACAGGAAGACAGATGAAGCAATACACAAACCTGAAGCAGTAGTCATCCTCTGAGTCAGTACTGGAAATAACCTTTCTTTTTAAGCATATCTTGAAAACCACCATGTCATGGAAGTGCATATGTAAAGCTAAGCAAACTTCAGCCCTCCTTCTGCTGAGAGAACTGGTTCCTACCACTTGAGAACCACCACACCCTGAAACAGGGAATCACTGAAGGGACATGGTGACATTATGCAAGTTTAGGGAGAAACCAAGTTTGGTTAAGTTGGTGGTCTACTTCTATCCAAGCACACTAGGGTGATCTCTCCTGTATTTTCATTCCTTTTCTTCTAATGATATTTATCTGCTCATCACTTTATAGACTGTTCAGTAGGTTACTCAACTCTCTGGAAGTCCTGTAACCCAGAGGACAGGAACACACCTTCTGAAACAAATGACCCCAGGGCATCCTCAGACAACGAGGATGCTAGAGACCAACAGATTTACACACTGCCCAAAATCTCAGCTTTCCACACAGGCAGCCTACACAAAAGGCTCAAACTCCTGGCACTGAACAGCCAGCCAGGGAGGGAGAAGAGCATCGCAAGGGACTCGCTTTAACTGGATGAAGGTTAATCCTAGTATCATAGAACTCAGAAAAACCCTGTGCTGGGCTCCATCCAGTCTAACCCACTCAAAGAAACAATCTGTATACTGATGCTTTGACTTTCTCTTCTGGTGGCTTGATACCTACAAGGCATACCACTGTGAGGCACAGCTCCTGTTATCCAGGTTTAGGTCTTCTGTTTATTAAGCTTTGGAGTACCTGACCATTTACCCACAACTTTCTCTAACCTGCAAATTTGCACCCTTTGCTTACTTGACAAAGCTTATTATGTTAGTCCTTTCTTTGTCAGGGATTTCCCCACACAAGTAGTACTTAGACACATTGAAAGATCCAAACATACCTCCTGTAATGCTTTAGACAGACTTCAGTTAAACTTCTTGAAACAGACTCATGATAAAGCATATAAGCTACAGGTAAGGAGTAAGCTACAGACAGACTTTGGCCATTAACAGTCTCATTCTTGCACCAACGTAGACCTAAAACCACTTTCCATTAGCAGGTGATGCCTGTCACAGCAGATTGATCCACAGGACAAGAACCTGTAGCTTAGACATTGCTTTTCTTTTACTAGCCAGCCTCATGACTGCAGGAATGCACCACATCAAGTTCCAAGCTGTGTTTTATCAAAAGAGAAGAGCTATAAAGGGATATGCTTAAGGCTGCGCTGCCATGATGTGGCTCAGCGCTGTCTCCGCCACAGTAGCTGCTATGCTCACTTTTCTTTCCCTCGAAAAAGAGGGCTGTTTGCACAGCTCTCCCTCAGTGCAGGCCCTTGATCAGAGCTCACAGACTGAAGGCTTACAGCTGAGGATCACAACAAAAAGAAAAGGAACAAACAAAACACCCAGAAGAAATACTTTACTACAGAAATGCCATAGACTCAGTCACTCAAACTTCTCATCTACCTTGCTAGTATGAATAGATTTATATGGTCAGATTGCCTGCAAGGTGGAGGAAGGAAAGGCAAGCTGCAGCTCCCAGAGAAAACAGCAGGGAACCAAATGCAGACTTTGCACAGCTATTTGATGGGCAGTTTGGCAATCTAAAAGACTGTCGTTGTAAAAACTACATTCTTCTCTCAATTAAAGCTTTACCTAAACAAAAAGAAACTTTTCTTTCTGCAAAAGGTAAAGAAGACAGGTCCTAAAAAGCCCCATGGAAGATATACACAATCTTGCTTTTGCTGTACCAGCCTCACAAATCAGAGGAAACTGGAGCACTTTGTCCAAGAGTTTAAAACAAAAGAGTTCCAGCAAAACATAGTTCACAGTTTAAAGGGTAATTTAAATTTGTACTAAGGTTTCCTCTTCATCTTAAGAAAAACAAAAGAAAAAAACCAACAGTATTAATCAAAAGGAAACTGCACTTGAGAACAGCCTGACAAGTCAAGATTTGTAATCAACACATCTGAAAGTACTTTACAGGAGAGACAATCAGTACCCTCAGGCTTAAAGAAATTTAATTATTTGGTCAAAATGATGGTGAATGAGTAACAGCTCACAGGGGTCGTGAAGACAGCTATATCCTTCCCTTGCATTTTCCAGCTCTTGCTTGTACAGACTGCTTTGCTGACAAGCCTATTTACAGTCCCCTAACAAAAGGAAGAAAGAAAAGGACTTACCTCCTCCACAGACACAGGCAGGATAACACGGCTGCAAGGGAACACAGAAACAGAAGGTCAACAACCATCCCTACAGGTGTAAAATCTACATTCCTCACAGCAATGGTTACCCAGCTCTCCTCTCCCTCCAGTATTCCCAGCATCCACCTAATGCTGTCATCCCTAGTGGTTACTCTTTAGTCTGGAGACTGTTTATGTAATAGCCTCCAAGCGAATCGATACATGATAGAGCATAATTGCAATCCTATACTAAACCAGTATCACACTCAGACCCTTACTGCAATACTTCACCAGCCTACAAATCTACACATCCAAATGGCTGCATGTTCTTTCTCACTCCATCCTTTCAACAGTCACATCTGATTTCTCATCAAGCTGTTGTAGGGCATCACTATTTGCTTCAGCAGCTTTACAGACACCTCTGCTAGTCACGAGCCATTGCATGATCTTCTCCGATGTCCTGTCCCGTAGGAAACAGCACTAAAGAGCACTACACAGAAGGTTTTCTCTGAGCTGGCTGCAGAGGAAGGTGTTGCCATTTCTGTATGAGTCATTTCTATTTCATGTTTTGGTTTCCTGAATACCTAAGTCAACCAACTGGATGGACTACAGAGCAAGAAGTGCCACAAGTCACACAGGTGGTTTTGGGTTTGTTTTTTTTTGTTTGTTTGTTTGTTTGTTTTTTAAAGAATAATCAAGGTAAATTTAAAGAATTTACATTTTATTTAAATGCAGGTGATATTAAGACCTTTCAAAATATTGCATCTGTCTCCAAAATTGGATAAGTATTGTACCTCTGCTTTCATTAAGGATGATGCTGCAACAAGGAACTAAAGCATGAGACAGACATGGAAAGGATATGGCTACTGCAGGTGGAAGAATGCCCAATTCTCTGCAAATTAGTCTCAACGATATTAGGATGTAATGAGATCAAGAAAAAAAACCATTTCTTTATTAATAAATTTATTTTTGAAGAGCAATACTGGTGAAAAACAATTTTGTTTTCTGCACTAGAGGAATGCTACCAGCAAGATGTAAGAACAAATTGTAAGAGGGGCAAAAGTTTGCAGATTATGCAAGATCACTTATGACAGCAACGCTTTGTGCTGGCTGCAGAGTACTGCAGAAAGAGCTACTGAGAACTGCAGATAAAGTCCTGTGTCAACAAAAGCAGAATAAGGCACTGTAAGCACTCTTTTCCCCAAAACTCATGGAGTTAATGAGCCCTAAATTAGCAACAGCCAACAAGTATCTTGGGTGTCTTTATGGAAAAGCATCTGGAAACACCAGCTCAGCAGCAGTTCAAAAGTAAACACAACATCAGAAACTAGAACATCATACACAGAAACACAAAGACAGTTACATGCCACTACAATCTCTCATTCATCAACATCCTGAATATTCCATATAGTTTCAGTTACTTCAACTCAAAGACAATACAGAACAAATGAAGGAAGGCTAAAAAGATGGCAGGAGATGGGAAAAAGCTTGTGAAGAAATTAGTTAGACCAGGCTTTTCACCTTGGAAGACAAAACAGATATAAAGGGTTAAGATACAGACCGTTAGAGTCACCAATGGTGTGAAAGTGAATGGAGATGAAACAATGACTGTGTCTTACAACAGAACGTCTCAGGGCAGAATACGAATCATTAAGCAGCAGATTTAAGACTCTCAAATGTACTTTACATCATGCATGCTTAAGTTATGGGATTTCTTGCCAAACACAAGCAGTCTAACCAGTTTTAAAATGGGATTTGATCAATTTGTAGAAGTCCATATGCCACTTACTGGTAGGACATACTAAATTACAATCATTTTACTCAGCATAATATATCGGTTCCTAAAAATATCTGCTAGAAGGCAAGATGGAAGACAACCTTTGGTCCAGCTCAGTATGGTATTTCCCACATAAGGGAGAACAAAAGACAGAATACAGATTTCCACAGGTAAATCATGCCATCAAGCATGAGACTGGGCTAGTTAACTGGGGTAACGCTGTGATAGAAATGGAAGGAGGAACAGAGGAAGTAAAAGCAAAATTCCAAGAAACAGGAAAAAAAGAACTACAGCTTTGGAAAAAGATTGATGTAAACTACTGAAACTCCATTTCAGTAATTCAGGAATTACTCCAATTCAGTCTTCAGGAAACCAGAAGACACTAGATTTGAGTATTACCTTAGAGTTCAATGTTCATGAACAGAGACAAATAAATATGAAGAAGTTAAATAGTCTACAACTCATTTAACCAAGAATGTGGGGGATGACTAACACTTGTAGGTAGGCAGGTTGTTGATAAAGAAGTAGGAGGGAAGACTACTTGAGGAAAAGCTTCAAAGCAGCAGCAGCTGAAACAAAGATTCCTAAGACAGAACTTGATCAACTGATTAGACATTATAGAATGTGGCTGGCCTGAAAACGAGGAACATTTAAGATCCCTCCTAAATTAAAACCTGCCTCAAATGACAGCAAAAGGAAGTACAGCTGCAGAGAAGGTCGCTGTCATTATCATCACTTCACAGGAAAGGGAAGCGAGTCTCTGCACTGTGATTCTCCTCAAGGCCTTCCAATGGAGTTTAAATCCAAATAAAGAGAGCAAGCTAAACCTTAACCAGCATTTACAAACCCTGAAACCAAATCAACAAACTCATGCAGTTTATCTGTGCCAGCAATAGGTAGAACTGAAAGATAAGTCTCAAAGACTGATAGGACACCAGATGGAAAAGTTAAAGCTGTCACTGCACAAGCAGCTGTCATCAGCACAAGAAGCTGTATAGAAAAGATGATACAGTCTGACAATAAAAGATGTGACATCAGGTTTTTGTTATATTGCTCTATTTCTGTAATATCTCCTGAAATACCTATAGAGCACATAATGATACCCATTGGATTTAGTATGAAGTATGTGACAAGGGGTCACAAAGATGGAAGAATAGTCTGCTCGGATGACATGCAGTTACAGCTCACTTATGTTTTTACCACCTACACTGGGCAGGTAGGAAGGTACCTGTATGCAGTGGTGGGGCAACCAGAACTAACCAAACAATAATAGCAAAGTACTTTGAGTATCCAGGTCACATTAAACCAAGTTGTTTCTATATGCTTTAAACAACTGCTTCCTGAACATGAGATTTATTTTAAAACCATCTCGAGAGAGCAAGCAAAAGGGGCAACTTTCACATACAACATTAAGGAAGGTCTATACCAGAATCAGCACAACTCAGAATGTGCAACTGTTGGAACTAGTTGGGAATCCCAAAAAGTCAAAAATAAATGCTTATTTCTGAAGTACATTAGCAACCTTGACTGTCCCCAGACCCATGTATGTCTTAGTACAGACACAAAGAAAAGAAATGTAATAATATGGCCAGTGACAAGACTTAAAAGATTTGGTGACCCTTCTGAAAACAGAAATGGAAACCTGCAAGAAACAAATCTTGTAATTCTGGTGTTTTAACCTTTAGTCTTAACATTTATACCTGACATTTTGTTTCTGAAACAGGCAGAGTGCTGATGTGGTGAGGTATATGGTATTAAATAAAATGACTTTTGGAAGTGATGCTCATCAAAATGAACTTTTCATACTCTGAGAAGCCTGAAGATCCAAAGAATTCCTGTGTTTATGAGATGCCCCTTAGGTAGCACAGTTTGCCAGCAAATGAGCTATACAGCAGTACAGGGCAAGAGATTGTACAAAGAGGCACGAAAAAGACACATGAATGTGAATAGAAATAAACCAGAAAGGCATTATAGAAGTTCATTAAAATTCATAAGAAAATATCAACTAAACGGATGCCATTGAAAAAGTTAATTATCTTTTCAAGCACCTGAGACTAAGCACTTTGCCTAGGTTTCTATTTGCCACCCAGTTTAACACCACAGAAAGTAATGGTGTCTCTGTTACAAAGCTCAGCTCTGCTGCTGCTCTTAAATTCTACACCCCTATTGTTGGATAAAAATAGCAAGGGTTTAAGGGTGGTTGGAAAAAAAAAAAAAAGTTAATCAAGTTTAAAGACAACTACAAGGATTTGTACAACCCTCAACATAGTTTTAATATTTTAATCCGCACCATGATCTGTGATCTGGTAAAGTGATTGCTATAAAGAGGACATCGTCATGTAGGTAAATGTGCCTAAGAGAAGACCTGGAAACCCACTTTATTGTAGAGATCACTGCTATCTTCTATAAGGTAAAGAAAAAAATATTTAAAATTAAAAAAAAAAAAAAAAGAAAAGAAAAAAAAAGCTTCTCCCATCACTAAAAATTAGTTTAAAAGGATAGAATGGACCTAATTTAACCTGAAGAACTCAGGAAAGAAATATGTGCAGTCGTATGCAAAGCTCAAAGACAGCTATCCAAAGTGCACCCGTCCAAAAGAGCATACCACGTTAAAAAGCAGAGAGCAGCTGAACGAAAGCCTGTGAAGCGAGGTGACTAATAGTTACACACACACACACACGACAGACGGTCCAGCCTTGTTTTCCACCCCTTCTTCCCCATCACCGGGCAGAACAACCGCACCAGCCTCAGGGACAGCAAAGGACTCCAAGGTGAGGTTTCCATAGCCAAAAAAAAAAAAAATTAATTAATTAATTAATAAAGTAAAAAACAAAATTGGAGCGATCTTATTTTTGGCATCTTGGCTCCTGGAAATTAAACCGCTAAAGGAGAGGAAGAGGATCAAACGCAGGCTCGCTACTTCTGCCCGTTACAACGAGAAGGGGGCAAGATGCAGCTGTTTCACCCTGTAGCAGGGACCCGGCGTCTCCCAGATGGGATACGCGCCCAGCTCCCGGCTCCGGCAAGGCCATCAGTCCTCCCCCGGGCCACCGAGCACCTCGACACACAGAGTGCGGAGCCGGTGGCGAGGACAAGGGGCCGGGGAGACCAAAAGAAGCACAAGTCGAACCGCTAGCCATTGAGCTCCCTAAGTAGGCTGGCTAAGCGCCGGAGAGCCGCAGCGGCAGTGCGCTGAGGAGGCAGAGTGGGAGGCCGATGCTCGCCGGTTGCCCGAGTGCAGGGGACCGCTGGCAGCTCCCGGGGCGCCCCCACCCCGCCGCCGCCGTGACCTTCACTCCCGCCCCC
>VWZE01017713.1:406678-443384 GCA_013396675.1 Eubucco bourcierii | reverse complement strand
AGCCGGGGCGGCGGGAGGAGGGGCGGGGCGTTTCTGCGGCAACGGCTGCGTCACGGCGCCACGCACGCGTCCTTACCTCAGCAGCACGCGCAGCGGGACGTGGGCCGCGAGCGGGAGGGGTTAAAGGAGGGCGGGGGAGCGAGCGCGAGACCTTCCCGCCTTTTTTTGCGGTGCCGGGCGAGAGGGTTTCCTTCAGCGCTTTCCAGCCGCTGTCTGCACCTCGCTCCCCTCCCCGCAGCCGGGGGGGAGATGCGCTCCCCGGCAGTACCACCCTCACCCTCAGGCTTTACGGCACCTCTGAATCATAGGATCGCCTGGTTGCAAAAGACTTTAAGATCATCGACTCACCTATAATCTGACACGTTCTTAAGCACCTCTTGCAGACGTCTTTTAAACACCTCCAGGGATGGTGACTCCACCGCAGCCTGTTCCAGAGCCTGATGGCCCTTTCAGGAAAGAAATTTTCCCTAATACGTAATCTAAGCCTCCTCTGCTGCAACTTGAGTCTGTTTCGTGCTACAGCTTGTTACCTAGGGGAACAGACGATCCCCACCTCGCCACAGTCTCCTTTCAGGGAGCTGGAGAGAGCAATGAGGTCTCCCCTCAGACTTCTCCAGGCTGAACAACCGCAGCTTCCTCAGCCGCTTCTCACGGGGCTTGTGTTCAAAACCCTTCAGCAGCCTTCTTTGGACACGCTTCGGTACCTCAGTGTTCTTCTCGTGGTTAGGGTCAGGATAATGGAAGCACGAAACTTGATTTTTTTTTTTCTTTTTTCTTTGTTGGCTTGGTTCTTCTGTGTTTGTTGGGTTTGGGTTGTTTTTGTTTGGTTGGTGGTTGCTTGGTTTTTGTTTTTGTTTTTTTTTTAATAGTTTGTGTTTCAAAATATATCTAAAAGAAGCATTTATGTTCACTAATAGTGTTAGGGATATTAGAAGAAACTCCTCCACTCAAACGTTTGTCAAACTGTGGAACAGGCTCCCCAGGGAGGTATCTGAATCCTCATCCCTGAAGGTGTTTAAAAGAGGCAGAGGTGTGAAGCTGAGGGACATGGTTTAGCACCAGAGCTGGCAAAGTTAGAGAATAGTTGGACTTGATGATCTTAAAGGTCTTTTCCAACCAAACCAATTCTGTGACTAGAAGCTCCTCTTCTCTAGGGGAATGGAGAAGGCTGACAACAACATGGGCGTCAATCACTGGGGTCAAGGCTGCAGTCAGGCTGAGCGTCGCCTGGGAGTTGGGCTGCGCCCTGCCATCAGGTCATGATTCACAACTTGTCCTCTTTTGGTTCCAGTACTTCTGAGCAGCAGCCACCCAAACTGTACTTAAGAACATCCCCAAATATTTATTAGAAAACAACTGCAAAAAGCTCTTTTGTGGGACTTGTACTCAACAAACAAACAACCCAGCTAAAGAGCATTCATTTTACTACTTTGTCACCAAAGGATTGTCTTTGAGTAAAAAAATAAAGCGCCATACATTTAGCATCACCAAAATGAGCAGCTTTCCTCTTGCCCCTCCCTGCACCTATTCTGTAACATTTCCCCTTTAAGGCCAGTTAGTTGTTTATCCTTCTTCATTTGATACTAGTTCGCTCTAAGTAAGCTTTGTTCTCAACCTTTCTGTGTTAAAACTGAGCTATCAGAATTTTCTCACATACATTTTAATTAAAACCTGGCTGTGAACTCCTAACCTAGAGAAGAAAGTCAAGGAAACATTTCAGCGTGCAGCCAGGCAAGCTGGCAGATGACACCATGTAATGCATTCATGCTTACATAGCCTCATTAGGAACCAAGCAATACCTTTATTATGTGCAGCCTCAAAAGGATTAACTTAATACCACATTTATTTTTAGACAGCACTGCAAGAATGCACATCACCTTACAAACACAGAAGAGATGACACAGGCCTTACAGTTCAGCTTGGACAAACAAAAAAGATTTTGTGAACAGGAGGCAGGGTGGGGTGGGGGGAAGCTAATGCCACCAGGTTAAAAAGTAAAGGCTTTCTGGAAAAGGGGATTGTCCCAGGCCAGAGAGAGTCAGGTACAAGGAAGTGACAAGCAGCAGCAAGAAAGATGACAACGTGGAGCACAGGACACTTGCTAAGAACAGGTGCAGAG
Source organism: Eubucco bourcierii (assembly GCA_013396675.1). Lineage (NCBI taxonomy): Eukaryota > Metazoa > Chordata > Aves > Piciformes > Ramphastidae > Eubucco > Eubucco bourcierii. Next base: position 441,265 of record VWZE01017713.1, on the reverse strand, counting down.
ACAGGCTGGGCAGCACAGGTAATAAAAGAAGGACCTGGAGGGTTTATAATTAACACAGAAGAATGCATCTACATAACACATCATTGTTTCAACCATTCCAGAGAAGATAACATTGTGAAATAAAAATCAAAAGTGATGGGGTTTTGTTTGGGGATTTTTGGTTGGTTGGTTGGTTGCTGGTTGGTTTGTTTTTTGGTTTTGTTTTTTTTTTTTTTTAATTAATAACAAAACCCAGCCCATTCCCATCAGGAATCCTACTGCAATGCTGATTTCCATTATGAATACTTCGCAGTTCTCAAGTGGAAAGTAGGGAATACCAAAACCTCTGCAGATGCAGAAAAGACTCAAAAGGGAAAAAAAAAAAATAATAACAAAACTCATAGTTTTAAAAATGTCATTCTTTTTACCCTAAAGTATCTGCTTGCTGTTTTGTGGTATAGTTTCCAAATTCATCAGCCTGTCAAGAGGGAAATTTCCCACTTTAAAACATTTTAGTGATTTACTGACTTAGTTAAAATCTCATCCTACAATTTTCCTTTGTAGACAAAGCATAAAGAGGCCAAGCTTTGGTGTGGGAGTTGAATCTCAGTTGCTGTAGCAGCACTGCAGTTAAGATGGAGTCTCAGCAAGATTTGCCTTTTTTTTTTCTTTTTTTTTTTTTTTAAAGTCATCTGTGTCCAGTTGCAGCTTAAGGATCCACATACTGTACCTGACTAAAAAGTTGTGTCTCCTATCAAGCAAAACAGCACAGATTTTTCTCTGCTACTGTTGATAGCATTGCATTAGTGTTATAAAGACTGTGTCGGTGGTACTTAAATTAGTGAAAGGAAAAGGCTGTCATCTCTCCTTTCCCCATTTTTTTTTTTAATTTTTATAATATAGATGCATATTAAATACATGTGACAGCCTGTCAAAGCCTGGGAGCCATGCTTCCAGAAGGTGCAATCACCTTCACACAGCAACACTCTTGACCAAGGGCTCCTACAAACAGCAAGTACTCATAGATCAAGTTTCTATTTCATTACATTCAGTTGAGGATGTTTCCATGGAGTAATGAGGTCTTCTCCTATGACCACCACTGCTTTATGCTTCTCATATGAATGAGGGTAAGGGGGTACAGGGGGCATTTAGAAGAAAAAAAAATAAAACCAAAAACAAACAAACCCTCAAATTCTATCATTTTGGAATTATAAAGGTAGTTAAACACTTTGACCTATATTTCAGCTATACAAGCAAATGCATTATTGATTTACATTGCTGTGACCCTCTAGTCTTTGGTAGCCCATTAATTTTTTTCCACAAGTTGACTCATGCACATAGAAGAGCACATCAGGAATTTTCTGGGTCCTGCATCCCTTGGCTTGAAAGCAGTAGTACTGATTTCCACTGCAAATGTAAAGAGTCCACAGTTACAGTTCCATAAGCATCAAAGAAGGCGGCAAACTGTCCATGAGCAGTCACATATAACAGGACCATCCCAACAGCATTTGTTTCTGCACTGTGCAAGACAACATTTAGAGTCTGAAACCAGAATACTCTGTCCTCTGAGGGGCTCACCTCTGCTGGGTGTACAGCATTAAATAGCTGTGCCACAAACAGTGGAGTATTTGCACAGCTTGCATGCAGCTACACAAGTTTGATAAATAAATTTGAGATTGCTTTCAATATTAGTTTGGTTCACATCTGTCAGAGTAAATTAAACCCCATGAGATCAGATCAGTGTTTCACTTAGCCCAGCATCTACTTTCTCCATCTTTGACCACTTCTTAAAGGACAGAGCATGTAGAAAAGTAATCGTTCCTTGGCATAACTTTCTTATTTACAGCAACTTAAAATCTCCCTGAGTTAGTGGATGCATCAGACCATTGTTCAACCAGCTCCTCTTTACAAAAATACAGTTATACTTCTATTCCCCACTATCTTCTGCAGCAATAAATCCCAGTTTGACTTCACACTCCTCTTTGCCTGGCCAACCCTGAACCACTAAAACTCCATTGTGTGCCCACTAGTCCTGACTGCAAGCCAAAGGCATGCTTTCCTTCCAGCCTGCAAACAGAGCCTGAAACTGTGGCTCAAAGGCATGAACCCTGCCCCTCACAGCTAACCAGCAGCATCTAAACATGGCAGCACACCAGCAGAGACACCAACAGTATATATCCATTACCTTATCAGACAAAACTGGATTAAATGATATACCTAATAAAGGGCAGGATCTGGGAACTGCAGTAGGGAGGTAGATGGTAGGAGTAAAAGGGTGTTCTTTGTTTAGCTGCACATAACTTCCAAGGCAGCAGCCTCTCCAGTGCCACTTAGTGAAAACATTCTGTTTGCCACCATTTATATCAGGGATAGGAGTGACATGAGAGTGGAAGCTATCACATTCAGCGTTCTGAAACCAAGGTGGCAGTAATGCTGAGTTAGCACAGACACCCTCCAACAGCTGTCTCTATTTTAAGACATTGTGAACTTGAGGACTGTGGCTCAGACACTCACCTGCCTGAGCTCTTACTAAGAGCTATTTAGTCTGTCATTGTCATGTCAAAAATATCTGAGAGCAAGAGTAGGAATCGTCTCAAAATATTTAGAAGTAATATGAAATGCAGAAATCTGCAGAAAGCCCTCTGGAAATCTAAGCAAGTTGTACTGTTGCTGGTAGCTCTCTGAACAGGTACTTGAGACAGGAAAATTAAATAAAAAGTCTGCTCCCTTAATTATTGCTCAACACAAGAAGAAGGAAAAGCTGAAAGGTCGCTAAATCACCAAAGCTAGAAACAAGAAAACAAGAACTCCTAGAAGAGTAGAGGGTGGACAGCAGACAATAAGGCTGTCTTGGAACAAACATTTAATAAAAGGCAACACGTTAAAAAATTGTGCAGACGTGTGGAATACTCAAGTGGCAAGTTATTTCCGAACGAGTGACTGAAGACCGAAAGGTACCGAGGAGTGCAGTAGCATCTGAACTGCCCGCAGGAGGCTGGCTGGAGGTGGCGCTGCTGTCCCACAAAGCTGCCTCGTCATCCTGTGCTGGCAGGGGACTTTGCAGGGCTTCCAGCTGTCCTGCCAAGGCTCTGTGCAAGAGGACATCAAGCTTGCTATTTAGGGAACGTGGAGGCCTGGCTGGGCTGAGCGTCTGCATGGTTCAAATCTATCAGTAAACACTCAGTTCCCAGGTGGTTTCTCAAAGGTAGGTCCAAGTGCAGTGTTGTTTCTAATCACCATTTTAGAGCTAACAGGGCAGTGATTGAGTCTTGTACTTTTCTGACCAAAGAAGGTGAATGATGTACCCACTGCCAGGGCTTTGCAGCAAGACATGGCAGTTCAGAAAGCACTACCACTACATCTTCATAAATGTTTTTTCTGGCCCAAATCTTCCTGTAGTCACCAGCTCAGCTCAGGGCACAGGCTGCTGCACACTCACTGCTGATGTTCATCCTCAACACTGCATACTCCTGCTCCCAGCTGGTCCAAACAGTGCAGTGGTTAACACCAGTCACAAGGCTGCAGAGACTGAGCTACTGACCTCAATGTGAAGATTAAGGGCAGAAAACTTAACTTTGGAGAAGACTTAGGAAAGCCTCTGCAAAAATAAGGAGGTTAAGAATTCCCTTTTTATTCCTTCCATGTCAAACACCTTTTCCCACATGTATTGCTCTGTAAGTCAGCCTCACCATACAATCACCACATACTCTGTCCAGACAGAGCATTAACATCAGAAGGCTCTTAAAATGGCCAAACCAGCAGCTTTTTGGTCAGTCACAGTTACCTGGTGTTCAGCAGCTTGGGGGCTATTATCAGAACATTGCAGATGAGCAATGGCTGGGGAAGAATGACATCAGCACATCATCCTGCTGTATGTCCACAGGATCCAGTTACCAGACACAAAGGAGTGTTCTGCACTCTTGACTCTTTTCAACAGCAAGTCAGCTCACAGCTTCTGAACACCAAGGTATTTGGAGCCCCAGAATTCAGCTTCAAGAAGCTTCTCTACCACTAAATACATGCTGCCACTCCCCTCTCAGGGTCATGTTGGAGGGAAAGAGAGGCAAAAGGCAACAAGTCTCAAAGCACTTCATAGGTAAACAAGATCCAATTCCTATCTCAAAGGCTCCAGGACTGCAGAGAGTTTAAAACACATACAGGTGATTTGCAGGCTGAGAAGAGGAGGAATTCCAGGCATTTGAAGGCTTGGTCTAGAACCAAGCAGTCCACTGGGCTCTTCATTTCAGTGTGGAAGGCAGATTCACTGCTCACAGTCTGTGTCATTTGCAGTAATAAAAGATTTGGGAGCTGTCAGTGCTAGCAGCCAACATTTAGCAATACACTGAAGCTGTGCTCATACACATAGGAATAAAATCCCCTTCCCTGCCTGAGCAGCAGTCTGGGTTATGTCTGGATAGACAATTAAAACCACTGGGTCCAGCAACTTATCAAGCAGAAAGACCATTATGAAGCCTCAGGGAGAGAAGAGAGTGGAGCTTGCATCTGACACAATGTCAGGCAAGGTTGGGGGAGGAGGGGAAGAAAACAGACTTCAGTGCATTACATTTGCAAACTCATTTATGGTCTTTCTTCCCTCTTCCCCCATCCCTCTCTTCCTTCTCTTCCCAGTCTCCTATGCAGAGACTGCTGCTGGAGAGTGTGATCAGGGGATAATTTAAGACACAATATTTGTGTGGCCTTTATAAAAAAAGAAAAAAAGTGTCTTGTGTTCTGGAGTAAGGAGTGGGAAGTCTCCTTCTGCCATATATCTGAGGAAAGCCCAGTCACAATGTCCAGCCATCCAGTGATGAGCAAAGACTGGTAGAGCCAGGAGAGAAAAAGCCTGGCTTACACCACAGGTAGAACCCACGGATGTGGTAAGAACCTGTACAGGGGAGGTTGCACTTGAAGCACCAGTTTAAACAAAGGCTTCCTCGTTGGGAGTGCCGTTGATTTTGAAGAAGAGTTTGGCATCATCCATCTTCTGTTGTTTTTCTCTCTCTAACCTGCGTCTGTAGCAGACCAGGTAGATTGGAAGGCAGAAACCCAGGAAGCTCACAGCAAGCAAGCCAACATTCACCTGCAGGAAGAAAGGCAAAACAGAATTAAGCAAGCTGTGGGAAGGTGACGACCCAATCATGCGTGTCAAAGTGTCAGAACCCAGCCCACATCACCCAGCTGTGGGCAAACCGGGAGACACCCTGCTCAGTGTATTGGCAACAACTTCCACTGTGTTTACATTTACACTGCCATGCCCAGAGCTCCACATGTGTAAGATAAATGCTGCAAGAGTTTGTCCCTCTGGATCGTGGCTGCAGGAGTCTTGTTCCAGAGAACAGGCAGGGCTCTTTAGGCTGCAGTTCTTTCACACCAAGGTTGCTGACTGAAGAGCAACAGTCTGCTGGGGTGGACACACAACATAGACATCAAGACTCTCCCTAAGCCCACCCATGTCATGATTTCATTGAGCTGCCCAGGCAGGCTCTCCAGACACCACATTAGCCCTACCCTTAATAACCACTTGGCTTTTTGTACAGCAGCCTCAGCAGACCAGAACTGGGCTGCCCACGGAGTTGGTGGAGTCACCGTCCCTGGAGGTGTTCAAGGTGGGTTTGGATGTGGCACTTGGTGCCATGCTCTAGTCTTGAGGTCTGTGGTAACGGGTTGGACTTGATGAGCTTTGAGGTCTCTTCCAACCTTTGTGATACTTTGCAGAAAGCACTTCTGCAGCCATCTCCTGTCTTCCATTTCCATACACCAGCATAAGGGTTAATGGCTTTCCCTCCCAGGGAATCATTTACACAGAGAAGGCTCTCCTGGACAGCACCAAGGTCACAGCAGACAGAGACATGCAAATTTCAGCTGCTTTAGCCTTGGTCCATGCACAGGGGTCCTTTTGTTATCAAAGGAATTAATTGAAATCATCTTAACCACCAAGCTTTTGCATTAAATTTGAGAAGAACTTGCCCAGAGAGGGTCTCCTTCCAAAGGTCCTGTCAATGCCATAAAAAGAGGCTGCTGCAGAAGGGCAAAAAGGGCACTGATCAGCGACTGCAACCCTGTCAAACTGCCAAATTGTGTAGAGGGGTATCTGTCAACAGAGAAAGTAAAAGCATTATTATATGTCACCTTGATTGCTCACATCACCAGATCAGGCAACGTTCCCAGCCAACCAACAACAGCACGGTCCCAAAACAGGCATAATATGAACAACTTCTCTCTCCTGGATTTATGCATAAACTGCCTCTTTTTATAGAGCATTCAGCTCAACCCAGCAGTGTGCACAGTTCTCGCTAGAGCAGGATGCAGCTGGTGACAGGGCCAGAACCTTGCTCTCCAGACTGTTCTCACCCTGAGCTCTCAAGAAGCATCAAACCCAGCACTTGTTTTGTTTTGCAGCTGCACCGTTGGCAGGTGGAGGGACTTATACAACTGCTGCTCCTATTGAAGGGGGAGAGGAGCGTTGATGTTTACAAGTTAAAAGCATAGCCTCTTTATTCAGATGACAACATTTATGGCTGAGCAATCATTTCCCTCTGGTCATAACAATTTGCTCCCTTTAGAAGTGAGTGAAACCTGCACAACAGGTTGGCATGTGTTTTGTTTTTCAGAAGACAAGCCTGGTCCTACGTCAAACCTAACAATACTGTTGACAGCAAAGTGCTGAGTATCAGATACTGCCAATAGTAAAATACATCTTGGGAGCAGCCTGACATCTTTCTCTGTCCGTGTCTGAGCAGTGTTTAAAGAGGCCCAGGTTAAACTAAGATTGGGAAGAAAGAAGTGGACCAAAACCTTCAAATATTCTAAAAAGCCACATTCAAAACAAATACCGCAGCCTAGGACGTTCCAGAGAGTTGCAGTGGTCAAAGAGCACTAACACACAAGCAAGCTGATATGTACACCAACAGGTATTTGCCTTGCCTGAGAAAAAAAAATATTTTGCTCCTGGCTTCCAAGGAACCAAAATTACTTTGCATTTCTGAAGTAGTCTTAGATGGGTTTTCTAGTCTGGATTCCCCAGGCACTGGGACCAAAATCTTTGACAAAAGGGAGTCTGTAGAGCTGTGGAGTCTCCATTCATGAATATATTCAAAACCCAACTGGATGCAGTCCTGGACAACCTGCTCTAGCTGACCCTACTTGAGCATAAGGGTTGGAGCAGATGGTCTCAAGAGGCCCCTTCTCACCTCATCGATTCTGTGATGCTCTGAAAAATAACAGTCTCTTTCTGTTCCTCTGTCCAACAGCACAGGACAGAGGGGCAGATCTGGTCTTCAAAACTCAAAAACATTGCTTAATAAGGAGGAGAATATTTAGATTTAGCTATCAATAAGTTGGAAACCGGATGGGTGATCTGTCCTGGGAAAGGGAGGAGGCACCACTAATGGTCTCTTGAGCAATGTTTTTCCAATGTAATTTCACAGCAGACCAGTAGCAATGTACTCAATGATGTTAATATTTGACCTGGGCACATGCACATAGCTACTCATTATAAGACAAAAGCAGCCTGAAGTTTTTACTACATAACCTTGGTGTTGACAGCCTAGGCTCATCTGAGGCCTAGATGTAGCCGTGCCTGTCTCAGGGCAGCAGCTATGCCAGAGAGGTTAGCTATTTCCCAACAAGAAAAATATCAAATAGGACATCTCCTGCCATATCCAGTGGTGGCTGAGGAAACAAGTTGCATCATTTTTTCCTTCTGACCATGAAGACTTCACTTCCTGATCTCCCACTTGGAGACCTGGACACCTTATCATCCCAAACCAGTTTATCTGGCCAGCCACATACTATAGGTAAACAGACTTACACAGCTGCATAGAGGCCGCCCACAGCTGAGTGGATGAATCCTCTCACAATTGTGTGCAAAATGAAGGAAAGGATCTGGAAAGAGAAGCAGAAAAGTGTCACATAGAATGGGTTAGGTTGGAAGGGACCTCAAAGATCATCCAGTTCCAACCCCCTGCCATAGGCAGGGACACCTCCCACTTAGAACAGGTCACTCAAGGCCTTATCCAACCTGGCCTTGAACACCTCCAGGGAGGGAGCAGCCACAACCTCCCTGGGCAACCTGTGCCAGTGTCTCACCACCCTCACTGCAAACAACTTCCTCCTAACATCCACTTTCAATCTTCCCTCTGCCAGTTTAAACCCATTGTCCCTTGTCCTGTCATTGCAAGACCTTGTCAATAGACCCTCCCCAGCCTTCCTGTAGCCTCCTTCAGATACTGGAAGGCTACTNAATCCCCTCCCTTGCCCTGCTGCCCACACTGCTCTTGCTGCAGCCCAGCACACAGTTGCTGTCTGGGCTGCACTCACACTGCAGCCTCATGTTGAGCTTTCCATCACCCCAGACCCCCAGCTCCTTTTCCTCAGGGCTGCTCTCAGCCATTTGCCACCCAGCCTGGAGTTGTGCTTGGGATTGCTCCAACACAGGTCCAGGACCTTACACTTGATCTTGTTGAATTCATGAGGTTGGCCTGGGGCCACCTCTCCAACCTGTCCAGGTTCCTGTGGATGGATCCCTGCCCTCTAGCAAGTTGACTGTGCCACAGAGCTTGGTGCCATCTGCAAACTTGCTGAGGGTGCACCGATTCCTCTGTCCATATCATGACAAAGATGTCAAACAGCACTGGTGCCAGCACTGACCCCTGAGAGATGCCACTTGGCACTTGTCTCCAGGTGGACTTTGTTGATCACTACTCTCTGCATGCAACCAGCCAACCAGTTCCTTATCCAGTGAGTGATTCATGTTTTTCCAGTTTGGTGACCAGGATCTTGAATACTACCTAGGTATTCCAAACCCTAGCACACAGCCATTCCTAAAAGCTGTTCTCCTTTCTAGATGGGGAATCCAGACCCAGACCAGCACAAGGGAAGACATTTGTACTGCTTTTCAAAAGCCCTGATTTTCCTTGCTTTGCAAAGGTGGACGTGTAGTGCCCCCTGAGGTTCACCATCTTACTTGTAGATGGCAAAGAAATGTCCCCAGCAGCCTGTGGCCAGGATCACAAAGCTTTCACTGTGCTTATGGCTAATTTAGTTAATTTTCCACAAGTCATTATGGACAGTAGGCAAGTGTGAGCAAACTCCATCTGTTTGCCTACGTCACTGAGGCATGTTTAAGTGTAGCATAAAATGATCCAACCACTCTGCGAAAAACAGGTGGTGCCACAAAATAAATATTTTAACAGGTTTATAATCCCACAGATACTGTTGGGCATAGTATTTGACACAGGAGTAACCTTCTGTATATTTCTTCTTAAAGGACATGGGGAGGAATTTTTTCCACTGTAAGGGTGACAGAACACTGGAACAGGCTGTCCAGCGGAGTTGTGGAGTCTCCACCTCTAGAGATAATCAAAACCTGCCTGGATGCGTTCCTGTGTGATCTGGTATAGCTGATCCTGCTCTGGTGCGGGGGGTTGGACTGGATGAGCTTTCCAGGTCCCCTCCAGCTCCTGACATTCTATGATTCTATGACATTTCCTGACCATCAGCAACTTAAACCAAGTCCAGGTTAAATGCCCAGGTGCTGCTGAGAGGGTCTTGGTGGGAAAGTATTTGATGTTACACAGCTCAGTTGCAGAAAATTCCAAGTGTAAATAAATCATAAATCAACTCTGACACTCTAACTCTAGCTGCTTCCTTAGGTTCTCTCAAGAGATGTAAACTGCATTGGTATTGCATTTTTCCACTTTAAGATTGAGGTTCCCAAAGCAGGACAGAAGATTCCCAGTTGTGCCAGAAACCCTCCTGCCACTAGCTGGTTCTGTTGGCTTGCAGGAACTCCTAGCACCGCTCCGTCATTTTGCCAGGACCCACGCCACCAGCCCCTCCAGCACACCCACCCATTTGCCCTATTCACCTGCAATGGTAGATTAGGAATAAGACAGGTGATTCCAAATCCAACCAGTAGGACATTGGTGAATACAAAGGCATTGGTGGCATTGGCAATTTTCTGGATCTGCCGATCCCGCTTTTTCTTTTTCTTATCACTTCTGGAAGAACAGCAAAACCAGTGTTACAAAAAGCACTTTCAGCAGCTACTGGAACTCACAGCAAGATTCTCCACACATCACATCAACTCTATCTAAACCAGTTTGGCTAGAGGGCTGCCTAAGGAGGTGGTGGGATCTCCATCAGTGGAAGCTGAGGAACACCTAAGCAATTCTTTCAGTGCTGTTACTCTTACTGTTAGGCTAGAAGGGAAGTCTGAGCCTCCACTGCTACACTTTAAATTTGCTCTTCTTGACTGATCTTAGTGGCCATAGAAGATAGCTCGGTGCTTTCCTCTGCAATTATCAAGTCTTCCTTCGGGCTTTCTTTTCTACACGGAAGAACCAACATTCTTTCCAGTCTTTCATCACAAAACACATTATGCAGAGCAGAGGAGGCCTGCTAGGTGGCTGCGCGTCCCGCGTGGCGCACACTACGCACTGCTCAGCGCTGTTCTCCTCATTCTCTTCTGAGCCATCATCGCATTCTTTCATTCGCCAGTCCATGATGTAGCCGATCACAGGAGCTGTCAGCAAGCACAGCAGCTGCAATACCCCAAAAATGGAAGTGTAGAGAGCCACTGCAGGGGAAAAAAAAAAAAAAAAAGATTAAAAAACCAGAACTGAAACTTCCTCTCCACTCACTCTCTCATTAAAACCCCAGATCCTACGTGCTAACAGGCAGGGCTGAAGGAACTGGGACACCAAAGTCCCACTTCAATATTTAGCCTCCTAAAGACTCAGAATTGGAGTGGACACACCAGGTACACTTGCTTCAGCTGTTCTGATCCTGCATTGGGGTTCTGAGCAGCATCAGCCCAACAGTAGGTAGGACTCCAGAAATGGTATCCATCAACTGCCTAACACCAGTGAAGTTTATTCTGACTAGAACTTTGGAAACTTCTTACAAGCAATATATGCTGCACAGGCAACTCTGCCTTAGTCATTTCCTTTCCTGCTTTGCTGGGAGCTGCAGTTACATCTTCTCCAACCAGGAAGCCCCAGTAAGGCCATGCCAGACCCGGAAGGCGAGGACCAGCCCATTTTGTGCTGAGTGGACAAGTCTGGAGGCCAGAGGAGGGGAGATGAGCAGGAACCACACAGCATTTCAGAGCAATCATTAAAAACTCAAGCTAGTAGAAATTCCCCATGGGTTAAAGACAGGAGAAGTGTCTACATGGCCTAAGAGAAAGCTTATGCCAGCAGACTTAAGAGAACTGTCCCACCCTGCAATGCTTTTTCCACTTCCTCTCTGCACCCCTTGTGATGGGTTTGTAGGCATGGCAGAGAAGGGCTGGTGAGTCATGGTGTACCACAGCTCTCAAATAAGGATGTAATGCTGAAACTGCCTGTCTCAGCACAGAACACTTACAAGTTACAGCACTGTAAGCAAAACAACCAAGAAGTTGTTTGTCCATCCTAATACATTTCTGGATGCAGCCAAAGCAACGCAGCCAGGATTTACACCAAAATCAACTTGGTAATGCAGAGAAATTTCTAGCAAGTCTTTCTCTCCTATACCATTGCAGCAAACCATAGCAGGGCTGCTTTGCTATGCCCAGAGATGGCATCTGATGATACTTTCCTGGCTCCAGTAGCTGGCAAGAGAATCAAGAGGAATTTCCAACTCCAACCTCCAAACTCACATTCATGCCCCCATTACCTCCACGCAAAGGCAAGTCCTAAAGTGGTCTCACATCCCAATGCATAGCAACTGCTGTAGCCAATAGAGACAGGTGGCATCACCCTCTACAAACACTCCTGGAGCTGATTTGCTGCTGTCTGGTTATTTTTTAATAGAGGGTAAGAAACAAGCCACGCTGTCACATTCTCCCTCTTCATGCTATTCTGAGCTCTTAATCTTGGGCTCTAAACAGCAGGAGCAGAAGCCAGCTTGAAGCATGGAATGAAATCCATGGGGTTAGCAAAAGGAGGAAAGACAGTAGCTGCTACAAATGGAGCCTCCTCAATTTACCATATTAAAAACCCCCCAACATTCCTCCTGAGGAGAGGGAAAACAAGAAGAGAACACCGCCTAGGAAATACCAGCAGATATGGCAGAAATAGAAGCCTGGATACAGCAAACAAAGGGTGTACACACAGGCACAACCCCTTGTGTCCACTGTTCTGTATGTCAGCCCATCAAAACTATCCTGAGCAAGCACCTCATGCAGCTGAGTTTTCCAGTCCATGGAATCATAGAATGTTTTGGTTGGATAAGATCTCGAAGATCAAGTCCAACCTTCAACCTAAGCCTGATTCTATCCACCTTGAGCCTAGCCAAGCTCTCCGAGTATCACCAGATTTGAAAGCAAGGTGATCGTTTAGGAAAGATGCAGCCACATTTCAAGGTCCAGACACCACAGCTCTACTCTTTCCTGAATTCCTACAATAAAATGACACAGTAATTTAAAGAGCTACTGAACTTCTTAGTCTCTCCCCCTTCTTTTCAGGGTTTTAGAAGATAAGTAGCCACAGGCTCACTGCTTTTTCCACCTGCAGCTTTCATGCCAGGTTTAAGTCACTATAACCCGTACAGAAAGCAGGGCTTTTAAGGACACTGTGCCACACTGCAGCTTAAAGGCTTTACTCTAGCTGAATGATTTGCCTCACATCCTTCTCCTGTTCTGCCCCCAGGAATATTTAAGATTTTTTGACCATAACATTTGCAGGATTGACTCAACTCTCTTCTCCCAAGAACAGTTGCAAGGGAAGGAAACCCTCTCAACAAATAACATTCAAGTAAATAACTCCAAGAGGAAAGAGGAATCCAAGGGAGCAGCATCCCATCCCCTCCTAATCCACACAGATTACATTTGTAGAGAGTCTTGGAGCTGCTCTCGTAGCCTGACACTGCTGCGACTAGACAATATCACTGTTTTCCTGATGCCATGGAAACACCAAGACAGTGGACTGCACTGTGAGCCCAGGCTACATTCAGGGGGAGGAGGTGGAAAATGGGAAGAAATCTCAGAGGTGGCACAGGGGAAAAAAAAAAAAGAAAAAGTCATGCATCCAAGAGGCAGTGTCCTTTATTCAATACAGAGTTTAAGCTAAACAGAATTGGCAGCATATATAGGTAATATTAATTCTAAGTACTAAGGAAGGAAAAGAAAAAAGAAACAAACAACTAGAGGAAGCCAAGGTAAAAAGAAATTAAATAACATGCAATGTAGAGGAGTTACAAGGTAAGCAAAAAAATAAGCTGTGTTAGGAAAGGTAGGCAGTGTGAAATTTGTCCTGTTTACTGTTTAATATCTAAATTGCCTCTTGAGCCAGCAGATAAAGAGCTCAATGCTGCAGGCTGTCAAAGGCTCAAGAAACAAAGCACTTGGAATCTCCCAGTTCCCTTCCCTCCCCCAGTGCTCACTCCTGTTTTCAGAGGAGTGCCTCTTGATTTATCAGCTTCATGCAATCCAGATTTAACAAGTTCAAACTGGATCTTACTACAAAGGACAAAAAAAAAAAAAAAGCCTTGTTTTGCAATCCTGGGTATTCCCAACTACAGTAAATGAATGTACTCTTTCCTGTTTGCTCCATGGACTGAACCAGAGCTATAAATATGGACGAGTCCAGCACCCCCCGAGCCTCCCCAGCACTCACCAAGCTGCACGAAACAGCTATGACTTCACTTTTCCCACCCCCGGTTGCAGGGCTGAGAAAGCCAGTCCAACCCATTAGTCATGAGAGTCAGCTGCTCTCCACTCTGTGCTTGCTTAGGGTATGTAGAGCAAATACCTGATGAACTAGGTGTGCAAATTAAAAAAAAAACCCACCAAACCAAAAAACCACCAACAAAATCATCACAGTCCTTTCCAAGAGGTTCCTTCTAGCAACCCATCTGGGGAAATAGTATAGACTAGTATCTAATGGACACTGGGCTAAAATTAGCTTGACATTCAAGTGTCTGCACCTCACTGCCCCTCTGTTCTGGGCTAGCCCTCTGCTAGACCCTACCAGCAGCTGTCAACTGCACTCTGACACCACTAATTGCCATACAAAGTGTATCTGCTGAGTAATCAAGCTCATTGGCCTCTTGCAAGGACCAAGCCTGGGCCAGGTACCAGTTCCAAGGATACAGATAAAAGAAGCTGGTTCTATCCTACCTTGATCCTCATCTCCAGACAGAAACTCAAGGATTGTATTCATGGCTCCCATGTAGAAGATGAGCCGAAGCTGAGTGACACACATGGTGATAAGGCTGAGCAACAAGATAGGGCTGAAGACGCTCTTCATGAAGGAGGGAGAAGCTGCAGAAGGAATAGAAGAGTCTTTGAAGAAGGCAACATATCTTCATAGATATGTTCAGTTTCAGAAGAGGCTTTCACCTCTGGGTTAGCAGTTCTTCTCTTCGCTACTTATTCCAACACTCTGTGCCAGTGGCAGCTTCCAGGAGTTTACAGTTGGCAACTACCTGGTGCCCTGCAAACTTCTGTAACAAACAACTGCAGATGCTTGGAGTTCAGCTACCAGTAACTGAGGCAGGGGAGCAGGAAGGAAGAGTCACTGAATTCTGCAGCTTAGAGCAAATGAGAACTTCAAACCATTTGCTTTTGCCATACTCCTGAGTCAGGAAGGCTTGGCCATGAGGGCAACAATCTACCCAAGAGACAGCAGTGACCAACTGCACTGTCCCTTACCTGTGCTCTTGTGCCCACCACTGACACCACCATATGTCATAGTTAAGTAAGTAGACAAGGACAGGACTCCTTATCTAACTGAAATTGTACTTAAACAATGGTGGTTGGCACAGGTCCCTGGCAGGACTTGGATCATGTATATGTCTCTTATAAACAGGTCTGAGGCAGAGCAGAGAGGCTGACAGGCTTGTGCCAGCACAACCACCCCTGGGGCACTCATGGGATCGCACCTGCATTGTCAGGTTGGCACTTCACTTCTAGGTCCACTGTAGACAGGCAGAGCTTGTTGTTCTCTTGCAAGGCTGCTGGCTCCTTGGGGCCCTTCATGGAGCTCCCCACACTGAGACGGCGCCCCACAGTCGTTACTTGCTTGTAAAATTGTTTCCCAGTGATTTTGTGGTCAAATCCCAGCCAGCTGAACTTTATTTTCACCCTGTTGGGCAGTAAAGAGCGTGAGAGCTGCAACACAGGGTGAGGAATCAAGAGGCAGTGAAGTTGCAGGAGTCAGAAAGGCCATATGGAGATTTAAGGCAGTGGTTTTCATCTACAAACCCAAAAATGGTCTGGATCCAGAGCACAGCAAGACACTTCCTTTAGGCCAGTTTGGCACAGGTCAATATAGAAATACTTATGACTACTGACAGATTGTTTTTCCTTCATAATTCCTACACTTTGGAAAGTTCCACTTCCCACAGATATTCCCCAGTCAAGACACAGGCTGAGGATTTATGTCTGCCATTAGCATTAAGAATGAATGGCAGCAATAAATAACATATGAGGGAGTTCCTTGTCCACTCCCCTGAATTAGCCAAGACAGCACTTTCTAGAGGATTAAGACTGGGATTAGCCCTCAAGGCTAGTCTAGAGGACACTTACGAATAGTCCATGTCTTCTGGTCCTGGGAAAGGCTCCAGTGGCCAATTGAAGAAGCAGTTGAGGAAAACTAGTCCTGCACAGCTTGCCCAGACAAGCAGAATAAGGATGAAGGAGACCCCAAAGTCATATATAACCTGGAAATCACAAGGGAATATGTTTTTGGCTGTAAGAGCAGAAAGATACTTCAATATTCTTTGAATGAGGTCTGAAAGGAGGCTGTGGGAAAGAAAAACATGCTGCATTTAAAATGGGTTTAACTCAAGTGATAAGAAAACACAGTTCTGTGACATACAGGCTTGGAAAGAGATGTATGTTCACAACTTTAACAGCAGCTATAGCAACAACAGGACCTCCAGCTGGAACAGCAAGCAGCTGGAGTGCAGATGACTGCATCAAAGGTTTGCATCTAGGATTTCCTCTTTGGAAAGCCAGCAAGAACTTCCCTGCACACCTGAGCCTGGCTTACCTTTACTATATTTCCCTCATGCTAACTCTGCAATTAAATCTCTCTGTTTCAGAGAGCTAAGTGCTCTACCAAGGCAGCCTAAGTGCCTGTCTCTTCTGTTCTTTCAGGGCTGTTTGCTAGCTCTGAGCTGTGTTCAAAGCCAACCACCTGTGACAATCACAGGGATTAAATATAGACATGTATATACCCCTTAGACTTTAAAAAGCAAACAAACAACCTCCCATTAAAAAAATATATTTGCCTTCACTTTTATTAAACACCTTTGAAATTTCACTGTCCATTAGCAAACAGACTGTTCTCTATGCAGTATTTGTTGAAATACTTGGAAAGTCCAGAAGAGACAAGAACTGAACCTTGCAAAGACATCTCTAAGAATGTTTTAACAAATAGTCCCTCTTTCTTTCCACATTATTGCTAAATGGTGCCAGACTCTAGCACAACAACAGCAGTCATGAGTCATGATCCCACGTCCTCACCTTGATTCCTGGAAAAGTCACAGCAGAGGAAGCATAGGAGCCAATCATCAAAGCAATGAACGTGGAACGAAGGTCACCAAACATGTTGGGCAGCTGTTGAAAGAAAAACGTTGGTTCAAACAGGCTGCTGCCAAGGGAAGGCAAGGAAAGGGAAGGAGACTCTCTTGAGAAGGTAATGCCATTTTGGATTAAGAGTTCTGGATATCAGAATCTGAAGCAACCAGTTCCACTCAAGAATAACTTAGCTCTTTGGCATATTGCTCTGCAGGTTGCATTGGCATCTCCAGTGTCAGAGAACATCTACAAGCCAAGATTTATGTGCTCAAGGGCTCTGCTTCTTTCCAAACTGACAGCATATTTTGCATTCACAGTATCACAGTCTCACAGTATCACCAGGGTTGGAAGAGACCTCAAAGATCATCAAGTCCAAGCCGTTACCACAGCCCTCAAGACCAGACCATGGCACCAAGTGCCACGTCCAAACCTGCCTTGAACACCTCCAGGGACGGTGACTCCACCACCTCCCTGGGCAGCCCATTCCAGCAGCCAATGACTCTCTCAGGCAAGAACTTTCTCCTCACCTCCAGCCTAAACTTCCCCTGGCACAGCTTGAGACTGTGTCCTCTTGTTCTGGTGCTGCTTGCCTGAGAGAAGAAGGTAACCTCCTCCTGGTTACAACCACCCTTCAGGTAGTTGTAGACAGCAATAAGGTCCCCCCTGAGCCTCCTCTTCTCCAGGCTAAACAATCCCAGCTCCCTCAGCCTCACTTCATAGGGCCTGTGCTACCTCTAGCACAGGAGTCTTTGCTCCAGCCCTTGCTCTTTGAGGGTTTCTTACCCAAATCTCTAGCCATCACCTCTTTTCCTCTCCAAAATATGTGCCCAGGTTCTCTCTCCACATCACCCCCGTTTTAGTCAAGACTTGTTGGAGACAGGCTGTGATTGCTGCAGTCTTCAACACACCCTGCAACACCTTGAACTGCCAGGTTTGTTTATGCACCCCAGGTCAGCACCCAAATCTTTGCAGTAGACCAGAAAGTGCCTGTTATAACAAGAGGAGGAAAATGTGAGCTGTGTTGCTCTTTATGTTTCTATTTCTAGCTAATCCCCTGGCTCCTTCTGTGAAGGCAAAGTCTTTCCATGAGAGGGGCTAAAGGTTGGTCATTTCTCCATCAGCTGGATGGCTCAGATACCCACACACATCATCCTGGAGCTAGGTGCAGGAAGGCAATCACAAACATCCCAGGCTTTATTGCCTGACAAAGATACAAACCTGCTGAACTCTGCAGCAACTGCATCTTACATTGCTACTCCTGCCACCCACTCCACTTTGTTGCCTGGGCTCCTATCAAGTGTGATGGCATTGCTGAGGGCAGAACAAGCTGGTTCTGCAAGGATCTGTTGGGAAAGCAGAGTTCCTGGTAGGGACAGCTAAAAGCAACTCACAGCAGCCACTTTTGCCACTTCAACAGCAAAAGCAGTCCCAGGCTGGCTTTCCAGTCCCTGCTTCCACTCAGGACCCAGAAGCAGAGAAGGACAGACAGAACAAGCTGTGAGACCTTCCCATTCTCCTGGGAAAGAAAGAACTCAACTTTTTTTTAACCATCCAGAAATGGAGAAGTGTCCATCCCTAACTAATGATGGCCTGAAAGATGGATATTACAGGGAAGAGCTTTGAAGTTGTAGGCTACAGAGAGATCATTCTGAAGCTGGTCAAGAGGCAGAGATTCTGCTGCAGGCAGACAGGCAGATTTCCTTCCCACCTCCTTTTTCAGGTCACTTACTCCCCAAGCTCACTTTAGCATCACCACACGTCAGCCTCAGAGGGCCTTAAAGCAGAACACTGCAGGTTGCCTTCTAGAAGTGAAAGCACAACCAGCATTTTATCTGCTTAAAGACACAGCAGAGCAAAATGATTCAGAGAGTATTAGACCAAATGTGAGCAAGCAAATGCTGTCATCACATTCCCCTTCCACTGCTGAAAAACAAATCCATCTTTCCCAGGAGCAGCATATAAGGCAAGCAAATCTGGCCGGTGTCACGGCAGGATCAGGGTGTTTACAACGCAACTATTCCTGTGCAGGAACACTCCAGGATCCATCTGGCTGTTTATCATCCCTCTGTCTCACTGCAGAGCTTCCTATGCAGTGCAGTCTCTAGGTCCTCGGATAACCCCAGCCAGGGAGCAGCAGCAGTGATGTGCTGAGCCTGCTGCTGCTGGTGAACCCCGAGCAGAGACCCACACGGCAGAGGCAGCAAACGCTGCACTGCTCTGCGGCGAGGATCCCCACACCCATCCCCAGATCCCTGCATGCGGGAGAGCTGCCAACAGGCTGCTTTCAGGAGCTGCAGACAGGAAATGGCAAAGGATCCAAAGGTCTGTTACCAGGCACCAAAAAAAAAAAAAAAAACCTCTTCTTGGAAGCGGTGGCCTAAATACACACCCCAGAAAACGGCAGCTGCAGAATACAATACCTGCAGGTTACAGAAAGGCTGCTCACTGTCACCAGGCAGAGTATTCATTTAATTTCAAATACCCCAAACTTAAAATAATCTCCAGAAATTATAACAAGCAGCTGCTCCTGCTGGGGAGCTCAGAGCAGGGCAAGAGCTCCACAAACACAGCTGCTTCTTGGCTCAGGCTGGTTTGTTTTTTTCCCCAGAGATCACAAAAAGCCTTTTTCATACAGCTGACAGGCAACTCCCAGGTGGATACTCCTGTTCTGAGGGCTACTGGAGATGTAGAGCAGGCCTGAAAGCAAGCAGTTTTGTCTGGGAAAAGCCAAGTCTGCTACCACTTTGATGGGGACAGAAGCCCTAGAAGAGTGAGAGGTTTCCTAAAATCCTATTTGGCACCAAACAAGCAGCTAGATTAAAAAAAAAAAAAAAACCAAAAAAAAACCATAGGAGATTTAAGGCCTTATCCAATCCCATCAAGGGAGGAACTCCAAAGATTGAGCACTTGGGAGGAAAATAAATCTGAGACTTAGATGGACAGGCAGAAAGGAAGCAAATGGAAAAGTAGTCCATACCCAGACAGAAAAACCTCTCAGACTGCAAGTGGCAGCATTGGCAATGTCTCTACAGGTCTCTTCTAGAGCCCAGCTACTAAAATAACACACACTATTTACCAAGTCATTTTTCATGCTGTCTTTATAGCAGCAAGCATAGGAAAAAGTGAACCAGAGAGAGAAAAAAAAAAAAAAAGAGCCAACAAACTAAGCCAGAGAGCAAGTGGGCTTCTTGTTTTTCTGCTACTGAAATGATCTGATCCTCATGTGGATCTTCTCCCTGCAGGCCAGAAAGGTCTTCCACACTAACTTCTGCCCATGTTGGTGTGACAGCCCAAATTCTACAACACCAGAAACTCTTACACCTCCTGTTTAAAGGTTGGTATTATCCAATGCATTGTTAACTTTATTCCCCATTAAGTTTTGCTATACCCTAATTGATTTCCCCCCCCAGAGTCCTTTATTACAATCCTAAACTGATAAAATAACTTCCTTTTGCAAATTATTTTCTCATCTGCCCTATAGTGAGTTTAAGACCTTGATTTTTTTTTCCCTTAGCTTTTTCCTGGAGATAATCCTTATACAAAAGGCACTGCAATAATACAACCAAACCAAATTTTCCTCCTCTTGCAAGGACTGTTTGAAAGAAGAGTGGAACGAGGCAAGGGACTGAGAGACTACTGGAGAATGGTGATTTTGTTTAAGCTATTTTCCCTATCAGTGGTATATTTGAAAGTTATACAGATGCTAAAAATATGTCCTCCAGGAAAGCCTCAAACTGCCTGCTTTGTCCACAGCATATGGAAATTCCTGTTCCCATCCTCCAATAAACAAAAGATCACAGAGCCCTAAGTTATCTTAATATTCTCTACACAGTGATGTGTGCCCCCCACCCCAAACTGAAGCGTGCTGTTTGTAGCAGAAAATAAGAGCAAAGCAGCTGTAACTCTTGAAAGGAAAACAGGGCAGAAAACAATCTATAAAAGGCTCTTTGTGGTAATTTATCACACATGTTTATTTCTTTGCATGAAATAGCTTCAGAGCAGAACCAGAGCCAGATTCCTGTGTTGCTGCTGTCAGAGCCACCAACACAGATCTGTTTCCATTTCCAATCTTCACTTATATTGGCTAAGAGCAAGTCACGAGGCAGCAGTCGCCCCTCTGCATTTGAACAACAGGCACAGCCTGACCTTGTTCCCAGAACTGGGAACAGCACCACTCACTTGCTCCTCCCCAAGCCGCAACGCAAGGCACCCAGGAACAAACAGCAGCTTGCTTTGGCTCTGCAGCTTGCCATGTGCTTTCATGATACCCTGGAGACCTGTTACTGAAAAAGGCCCTGAACCCAAGAGCCAAAGCTTCACGGACTACTGTCCCAGGCTGCAATCCTCAGATCCTGTTTATCCCTTGCACAGGCGCTGAGGATCCGTCTCCTGCCCTCCTATCGGATCACACCGTGCCCACGCCCCCAGGTGTCCCAGGAGGTTTCAACACCCGATGAGGCAGCCCAAGCTGCAGCACCTGGCAAGCATCCCAACCCCATATGCTCCAGAAGCTCCCTTTATGACCACCCTGCTACAAAGCAGCAACTGTAACCTGCTTGGGGTGGCCAAGGACCACCTCAAGCACCAGTGGGTTTGACCCATTTCCTGGAGCATTTCAGGTCAGTTGCAGCTGGCAGGAGAAGGAAGTCACCTTGCTCTGACTCGTGTGCACATTGTGTGCTTGGCAGCCAGTGCCTGTAGCAGCCAGAACAGGCTCACTTGGCACTGGGACCTGATCAGTGCTCACTGCCTCCATGTAATGAATGTCCTCAAAAAGGTCTTTGAGTCTCCCCTTTCAGCACTTCAGCCTCTCCTGAGCACAGTGCATGCAAGCCACATTGCCCAGAGCCATGGATCTGTCATCCCTGTATCCCTCTGCTTCCACGGGCCGCAGGTGGAAGAAGCCCCCAGGAAGATGACTCCTGAAACATCATCTGCAAGCACCCCAGCTCCCATGCAGAGCCATGCAGGGGTAAGCCAGTAAACTAGCAATGAGCAAAATACACCTGCTTTTAACAGGCACCACCACAGCTATGCTGTGGTGCAGGTGAAGAACTGCATCCCTCCCACTCTGCACTATTTTTAATCCCATTTGTATGCCTCAGGTACCAAAATGCCTGTGTAGGGAGGCACAAGCAGCTACATCTGAATCTGGATTTGTAAAGTCAAGCCTGAAGCCACCTCAGCTCTTTGCAAAGCACAGTGCTGTCTAGGGGGGATGGGTTCCACCTAAGCTTTCCATATGGGACCTCACAGCATTTGCTACTCGCTTCAGACCTCCTCAAGGCTCAGATCTCTTCTTGGAAGACTCAATCTTTTTCCTGCTACTGTACTTCTCCAGTGCTGCAGAACAACCTCATTAACAGGGGCACTAAGTTGCTTCAACTTACTGCTTCTAGTGTTAGAAGCCACAGGACAGCAAATCCAATAAATTTCTGCCCTACCCTTGCCCTCCCTCCTATCATCACCAGTGACTCTCAAACAATCTGTGACCCCTTAATAACCACCCGGAGAGACAATAACCAGTGCTGGCTGCAGTAGGATGGGAGTCCTTTCCTCCACAGCAGTACTGATGTGCTCCTCTCTTCTTTGCTTTCATTTGAAGCGTGGCAGGATGACATTTGCCCCATAGTTCTTTGGGACCACAGCCAAGGCTTCCAGTGAAGAACACTGGAACACATACTGAGGAGAGACTGACATCTGCATGGAGTTTTGAAAGCTTTGAATATAATGAAAGCAACAGAAGCAGCAACATCACAGGGCACACAGTGGTCTGTAAGGCCAGCCTCCACCAAATTTAGGTCTCT
Organism: Eubucco bourcierii; assembly: GCA_013396675.1. Taxonomy (NCBI): domain Eukaryota; kingdom Metazoa; phylum Chordata; class Aves; order Piciformes; family Ramphastidae; genus Eubucco; species Eubucco bourcierii. The sequence continues at coordinate 418,969 of VWZE01017713.1, read as the reverse complement.
AGCAGTTCAACCAGTGTCTGAGCTTTGTTCAGTTAGAGGTAACCTTAACAAAGTTTTACTTCAAGAGCAAGTTCAAGGTAATGCAGTCCAAACCCAAAAGCTTTCAGCCACAACTCAAAAAACATCAGTGCTTCTCCCAGCAAGTTCTGGGAGACTTGCCACCCAGCCCTGTTTCAGACACACTGACAAGAATCAGAGTAATGAGGTAGAAAATAAAGCAGCTACTTAGAGGACGATACAGCTTCTGTCTCCAGGCAAAACAAACACCAAAACGTAGAGATTCAGCTGACAGCTGCTGACCAATGCTTGCAATACAATCCATGGACTAAACAAATCCAAGTGGGCTGCACAGATGAAGCTGGTTGCATTCAACAAGGTAGCATGTCTAAAGAAACCTGGAAGGAACTCTCATTCTTCTGAAAGCAAGAGGTTTTGTGCTCAGGAGCAACCACTGTCCTGGGGTGAGAGGCACACTGCATTTACAGAAAGCTGCTCATAACCAGCTGCAAGTGTTTGTGTGTCCTGCTGATTCTTCCTGCACTATGTCAGTGCTAAATCCAGTGCAAACACATACCCAGCCTGTGCCAGGTAAGCTGAGCACTGCATGTACAGGCATATGACAATTTAAGTCCTAGGCAAAAGCACTTCCTTTTTCCCTCCCCACCTTCACCTGATATGCAAGGGGTGGGTTAAAAAAAAAAAAAGAGAAAAGATCAGGGGTAGAAAGCAGCCTTGGAATAACCAGTTAGTACTCAGCCTTTCAGGTGAGAGTGACTGATCCTTTGTACCACAGAAAAACGTGTGCTATTCAAGCCACAGGCAAAAGAGCCACTTTGTTCTTTCCTGCTAGCCCAGCTCACAGCCACAGTAGGGAATGAAAGAGTCAGGTAATAACTCTTAGAATCACAGAATGGTAAGGTTGGAAGGGACCTCAAGGATCATCTAGTTCCAACCGCCTGCCATAGGCAGGGACACCTCCCACTAGTACAGCTCACTCAAGGCCTCATCCAATCTGGCCTTGAACACATCCAGGGAGGGAGCAGCCACAACCTCCCTGGGCAACCTGTGCCAGTGCCTCACCACCCTTACTGTAAAGAACTTCCTCCTAACATCCAGTCTAAATCTCCCCTCTGCCAGTTTAAGCCCATTGCCCCTTGTCCTGTCATTGCAGGACCTTGTAAATAATCCTTCCCCAGCCTTCCTGTAGGCCCCCTTCAGATACTGGAAGGCTACTCTTCACTTACCGTGAGCGAGGTGAAGGTCATGCACATCCCACCGAAGCCGTTCAGAGCCAGCGCGATGAATATCAGCACAGACAGAGCTGCAACAACACAACACCAGCCCTTAGCTTTTACTGGGGTGGAGAGGGAGAGGAGACAGAGCCCTGAAGGCTTTGCTCCTGACATGTGAAAACCTCAGTGGATCAATACCCTCAGGACATGGCCATGCTGGGTTCCTGACCCAGCAACCAGCTCCCCAGCCACACAGAGGGGAAGGGCCAGGGCTCTCCTCCAAGACAGAGTTCAGGAAGGGATCATTTCTTTCCAGGGTGGAAGGGTTTCTTTGCTCTGATGAACAGACTTGCTGATACAGCTTGTCTGAATGGGTCTTTAAAGGAGGGTTTACTTGAAGGAACCTCATTCAAATTGTCATCTCACTGTCTGGTCCGGAGATCCATCTATCCCTGGTGAGAAAGCTGATTGTACATCATGTGCCATTACCCATTTCCCAGCCCTGAAAACATCATGAGCTTGTTCAGAATTGCTGCTCTGCAGGACCTGACCCTGCTCAAATACAGAGCTGATGGCCTGGCTATCTCAGACACATAGCCCTTGCTATGCTTCTCCACTTAACGCTGTGAAACACCAGCCCTTCTCAGAGCCACTTAGCTCCCACAGGCCAGCAGATGTTTGGCTTGTGTCCTCTGCAAGCACACTGGAGATGTGACAGTCAGAGCACACAGCGCCATGCTCACTTGTCTGCTTTGCTCCTAAAACCAAACAAGCCACAGCTCCAGAGCCCTCCCAGCTCAGCAGAGGAATGAGTACTCACAGTCTGGGTTACTGGCACCATAGGCAATCAGCACACAGGACACAGCAAAGCAGGCACTGAAAGAGAGCCACAACCATGAATGTCTTGGCCCTACACACAGTACATGACAGATGCATCCACCTCCTCAGCACCTTGTTGAGTAAGCACAGTACAGTTTCTGCAAGAGGAAGGGAAACTGGCAATTTGGAAAGAAGTATCTGGCATTCCCCTGGATTTACAGGCAAACCTTGCACAAGGGCTGAGGCAGCAACCTTTCCTCCCAGTACTGACAGCTCTTGCTGGACTCAAATTCCCTACTGATTTTCCAGCACAGAGCTTCACCAGCCCTCACCTCACACTGACCAACCTTTGTTCCAAGACCCAGCTGTGGTCACAGCACTCACAGCCCTTACCTGCAACTCTCTAGCAGGATCCAAGTCAGAGACTTGCCCTGTTTTTCCCATCCTGTCTGCAGGCCAGTTTGGTTTCTGGTACAGTTCAGTACATTAACATTCAGCAGTGCCCAGCAAATCACTAATTCCTACATGCCTTGACAGAAGCAGTTAACAACCTTGCTGTCTGAGGCAGAAAGCAGCATACACCACATGGCAGAGAAGGGCCCTAGAAAAGGCAGGCAGGATGTGTTTATCCCCTAGTTAACTCCCCAGCTTGCAAGTGATGATGTAACATCTTGGGTTTGTGCCTCTCAGGACATAGCTCCCAGCTCAAGGAAAAAGCTACCCATTGTGACTCACAAATTACTCCACTCTTCCTCCAGGCTCCAGCTGGTCAGGGAGCACAGAGCAACACTGGAAGCTGAAGTATGGACACAGAGTCCTAGGCCCTTCCCTTATGGAGCAATCCACTCTGCTGGCCAAAATCATCCCAGAGCTGATCTGCTATCCCGTGTATGGCCAGCAGCTCCCAATAGGTCCCAGCCCCATCCCTCACACAGTTCCTGGGGCTGCAGAGATTCCATAACAGGCACAGCAGCAAACCAGCACCCATCTGCTCCAGACAAGCCAGGAATTTGTCCCTCTACCCAGACGGGGAGCCCAGGATACCAACCTGCCAAGCAGCCGCAGCTTGCGAGGGCCGTACTTGTCCATGACAATTCCCAGGGGCAGTGTGATTGCACTGAGCAGGAAAGACCCAATGGTGAAAGCCAAGTTCAGCATTTCATCCTGGGCATTGCAGGAAGGCCATTTGTGCTCTGAATCTGTGCTGTTGTCATGCTGTGGGCTGCTGGTGATGTTTTCTACATGGGATGAGAGAGGACCATCATGTTAGGATATGGCTTACGGCATCGCAGGAGGGAAGAGAAAAAGCCTCACGCACAGGGTGCCACAACACACTGGGCATTTGTTATTATAATCAGAAATGGAGAAGGGAAAGAAGAGGAGCAGAAGGAAGAGCAGGGGATCAGTCACATCTTCCTAGTATTAGGTGACAGAACAAGAGGAAATGGCCTGAAATTGTGAAAGGGGAGGTTTATATCGGATATGAGGAAAAACTCTGTTCTTGCAAGAGTGGTCAGGGATTGGACCAGGCTGCTCAGGGAGGTGGTGAGGTATCACCATCCCTGAAGGTGTTCAGCAAACAAGTAGACAAGGCACTTTGGGACATGGTTTAATGGCCATGGTGGAGTTAGGCTGATGGCTGGACTCAGGCTCAGAGGTCTTTTCCAACTGAAACAACTCTATGGTTCTGTGACAAGAGAAACTTGATGAGCTCAGCTGGGAGAAGGAAAGGGATATGCAGGCACCCAGGGAACAAGTAACCCAAGCAGCAGCAGAGTAACAACCTAAGGACAGAGATTTATTTCTTTATGAAAACAGCAGCACAGCAAAGCCTTGGCAACTACAGGGGACTAAAGCCAGTAAAGCCTGAAGAAACTAACACAGAAATAAGGTCCTGCTAACCTACAACTGGCACATCCTCCCACATCTTCTCTGTGACTAAACTGAGAGTGATAATTGCAGCCAAATTGGTTATTTCTGGTCCAGTCACTGGGCTGACAAGGCCTGGCACAGAGCTACAGCCTGCTCAAATGAAAAGCTTCCTACCCTCACTGCAGATACACGGATGAGGAATGGATTTTGCAGTAGCCACTCCGGTTCTGAAAGGTCCTTCCTGGATTTAACAACTCTGTTCCCAGGAGGGCTGGCAGCTCACCTGCCTTCTCCATTTATTAAAGGACTGCTGCATCTTTAACTTCTGCTCCATAATTAGCATCTTCTATTCTTTCCAACTGAGTTTAGACCATACAGATCAATTACTATCTCCTGCTTCCTGTTCTTGCCCTTACATGAGGAGCTCTGCAAGCAAATTCCCACACTGCAGAGCCCACCTTGTGTGACAGATACAAACAGGACAGTTCAAAATAGAAATAAATGAGAGAGAAGTTCCCTTTTCTTTGCAACAGCAGTTTTACTGCCTCTTCTGAGCTCTGCTCCTGCTACAAGCCTAGTCTAAGGTGGCTTACAACTCCTCAGCCAGCACAAGTCCCTGTGGACTGTTACCAACTCAGAGCTCTAACGTGCTCTACCTTTCCTTCTCCCAAAGCTTATCTCTGACTTAGAAGTACCCTTTGCTAGCATGACAAAGCACTTACTTTCTGACTGCTGCTGCAGGCCAGTGACACAAAACTCTCTCCTCCATATTTAACAATAGTGAACTCTGTCTGGTCAATGAAAAGAGGAAGCCACCCCCACCCCCCGCCACGTGAAGCAAGACCAGAGGTTCACAGTGAGCCCTGCTTAGTCAATTAACAGGAATCCCTCATGTGCAACTGATCTCACGTTCACCACTTGGTGCAGCTGGTGGAGGAGATCCCCTTGGCTGCTCTCACCCTGCTGGCATCTCTGGAGATCACCACATCCCACTTGAAAATTCTCTTCTACCCAAGCCTCAGCACTGCTACAGTACTGGTCTCACCCTGGTTCTAGCTGGCCAAAACGACTCTCCCAGCTTTGTGTCCACTGCAAACAAACCATGCTCCACCTTCCTGCCATCAGGTATTAACAGGAACTCAGATGTCAATATCCATGGCTTCTGAGCTGCCTGCAAACCTTGCTCTGTCCCCTCCCAGCACTCCAGGGAAGGTGCGTTGCATTTCTCTACACTTACATTGCTCTCAAGGTATTGACCTTGGTGAGCTCTCACCACACACTTAAGATGGTCTCAAACTGCCTGTGGGCAGTTACAACTGGTTGTTCCTTCTCTTTGCCATGTGCTCCTGATTTGATAACTTAATCTGTCCCTTCTCTTGCCCTGCTAGTCATGGATAGCCAGAGCAGGCAACAGAGATATCCCTAAAAGGCCACATGTCCTATCAGCAGCCTTCTGCAGGGAGGACAGCCTCTAGCCTGAAGGTCCCAATTTACATCCTTAGAAATCACTTCTGGACAGACTTCAGAGGATCTCTGCAGTTTTCACACTACTCCTCTATCCATTTTCCCCTCACAATCTCCTCTTGGTGTGTCCCAGGATTTTAAACACTGACTTCTGGCAGCATCTCAATGAGGCAGGCACAGCACACAGCTTCATACACAGCATTAGGCTTTTTGGGCTCTCCACAAAGATAAATTCATAGGAAACAGATGTGGGTGAGAGGTTAAACTTGGGAAAACAAGGTGGGGGGTGGGGGGAAGAAGAGAGTGACAAAGTAGTAGTGGTTTCCCTGTGTCAGCACTCTGCAGAGAGAGCTCAGCTGTAGAGTGGAAGAAGGGTGGAGGGACATGGATAGTGCAGTGACCTTATAACTCTTGGCTGCATGTGTTAAAGAGGCTGTGTCAACTGCCCCCACAAAGAGCTCTTGAAAGAGAAATATTCAGCATTTAAAGCTGGAGTAGATGAATTACTCCTAACGTATTGATGTGTACAGTTGCAACATGACCCCAAGGAGCTCCCACAGCACACGCCTGCTAGCAGACCCTTTTTGATGGCATGCACGATGAGCACCAGCAGGCACAGAGGACACAGCTCAGAAACTGCAAGGAAACTTGGCCTCTCCGAAGCCTTGCTACAGCCAGGAAGGCTGGGAACAGGGCACCAAGCTTCAGTGCCTGCTTGTACCAACCACCTTGTTTACAGCTGCTCCTTGCCAGCTCCGAGGAGGGGCAGGGCAACAAGGCTGTGTGGAAATACAAAGTGTTTGTGAAAATAGAAGCAACCCCTGAGCAACAAGAGAAGATCCGCTGAGGCGTAATGGAAATGATTCCAGCAGCCCTTGGCACTCTGACATCCTCTGAGCCTTTGAGCCACCTCCATAAATAGAACGTTTTAGAGGGGCTGCAGGTGTGTGCGGCGTGCGCAAAGTCCAGCCAATAGCCACCTCACTGGGGAGCACAGGCTCATGTGCCAGATCACCAGCACAGGAGAGTGAGATGACACAGAGCTAGAAGGAGATTAATGGGCAGAGAACCTGCCTAACTACTCACCTACCTAAGGCACCTGGTTACAGCTAACAGCAGTTTCCCTCAATCACAGCTCAGATCCCGTTCCAGATCAGCTCACGCCACACTGCTGGAGAAAGTGTCCTACGTGCCTGGCTCCATCTGCAACAGTGCTTTGGGGAAGGGCTGTCTCTGTGCAGACAGTGGTGCCCTCACCCAAGTTCTCCTGCCAAGGCAACCTGCACACAGGCATGCTGGGTCTGACACACAAGAGTGCCACCCGGGTGAGCCAGCAGCACAGCCTCAGTCCATGTGTGCTCACTGCTGTCTCACTGTCAAGCTAGAAGCTGCTGCAAGTCTTTATCAGTAATTACAAGAACATGCTGCCTATTTTTACAGCACTCCCCCTCCAAGCAGCAGGATTTCTACTGCCCAATTAGTAGTTCAAGTTACTATTTAAAGAATGACAGCTTAGGTGAGAGAAGGCTGCCTCAGAAATCACTTGTGTCAGGCTCATCGCTGGGATTTGTTCAGGCTGTTACTGGAACATTTAAAGTCATCCTGCCTCCCAAATTAAGTGCTGCAGGTTTCATGAGAGGGTCAATCATTAACTGCTCTTTGCTGACCTCTGCAAATCCCAGACACACCACGTTACCAGAGGAACGCCTGGCTTTTTCAAGAGTCACTGCCATCTCACACGGCAGAGAGGAGGTTTCCTTTCATCTTGTTTCGTGGATCAGGCTGAGTCAAGCCAGCAAGACACCCACAGTCACCCTAGCAATAGCTCTCTGGGACACAACTTGCACAGCCTCACCTTCCTTTTTTATATTTTCATCTTGTTTTGTTTTTTAAGGTGGGGGAGAGGGGAAGAAGAAATCAGAGCCACAGAGTCTGGGAGCATTGGTTAAAAAGAAATTTAGATTAAAAAAAAAAACCAAAAAACCAACAAATCAAATCACAGTGTAAAGACATGTGCAAACAACTGATCTGCAGCCTGCCCACATAAGAACATGTTTTTGCTTTTCAGGATGGTGTCATACTTCTGGGAACTGGGAGGAGATGTTCTTGCTTTTATACCACTGCAAATGCAATTGATTCGGGTTTCCCTCTCTGCCTCTCCACCCACTTGCACGTCCAGGACCCCACTCCGGGCGCTCAGCTGAAGGTTGTGGCACAGTCTCCAGTTAAACTCCCCCTTCCCTCCCCAGCAATTCTCACCCGAGGCTGGCACCTTCCCGTGCAGCTCTCGATACCCCCAGCAGCTGCTAACCAGCACACTGTTTCCTGTAGAAATTGAACATTTACCACGTTTACTCTTTTCCTGTTTACAGAGTCACATGTGCAGACTTCCCACAAGTCATCACCACATCTTACCAGCTTCGAAGGGACCTTCAGCCTGCAAGTTTCCCACCACAGACAAATAAGAGCAAAGAGCTGGAAGGCAGCTCCTGCTTCCTCTGGCCCTGTTAAACCATAAGTGAATTCTCACCCCTTTGCTTTTCTGCAGCCATGTCTTAGAGGAAAGCCCTCTGTCCAATTGGCTCTTTATCTCTGCTCTTTCTGAAGAGATTATCAGACTCGAGATTTCCTTTTTATTTTTATTTTTTTCTTAAACATGTCTCAGATCCTCAAGTTTCCCAATCCCAATAACATCACAGCAACGCAAGACCCTGAACAGATCAAGTTCCCCATCAGCTGATAAGGCCCAAATCCTGATAAAGACTGTGGAATCAGCACTTGCACTGAATAAAAGATGCTGCTTCAGTTGGTTAAAGGCCAAGCAATAGTGTAGTAAAAGTAAAATGGGAACAAAGTGCTACTACCAGACTCCTTGTCAGCAAATTTCAAACATACCTCTCAGGATGTGGCCAAACCTGCTGCCCAGAACGAGCAAGACACCACCCCCCACCCCTCAAACTCTGTTGCACAATTGCTTTAAAAAAAAACAGTTGTTGTTTTAAAGTGCATTTTTCTGAGGTGCCCATCTCCACCCCTCACAAAACTGAGTCAAGAGTCCAGCAGACCCCAAGTGTCTGCAGAGCAGTCAACTAAAATCCAATACCATAAGGCAAGTGCAGGCAGGGAATTCAACAGGAAGACAAGGAGCCCTTCATGAACTAGAGTCACTTTCTGGGCAGCTGCTGCTACCTTCAGAGAAGAGCCTACAGCAGGGACAAGGTCTGGTTTTCTCTTTCATTGGAAGGTATCACAAAGTGCAAGAGCTTTTGCTGACAAACAAAAAGCTCTGCCAAGAACCTTTGGCTCATTAGGAAAAGTCTTTTTTTTTTTTTCCCCCCAATACTTACATGCACACAGCAGCATTAGGAACAACAAGTGCCCAAAGGCTACTACTTATTTGTTTGTACCAACTTTCCAAGCCAAGCACCCACTCAGGCTGCAGGATTCAATGGGCTGTGCTGAGCTATCCTAACCCCAGCAAAGGTCAAACTCAGCTTGGCGCTGGTTGTTCAGGGACTGCTGCAGGGCAGCTGTGGGGGAGTCTGCTCTCCTGGCACCTGGAACTAGGACTCTTCCCTGCCACATCACTGAAACTATTATAATGGGGACAAGAAAAACTGAGAAAGGAAAATGAACAAGCATGGATGAACAAGGAAACTGGCATAACTGGTCCCTGGTGCTCATCACAAGCCATCACCGAGTTCAGCAGTGATGGCCAAATAGTTAAGGACAATGAGAACATTTGACTACATAAATTTATTTACAGAGGTTAACTTCTCTTGCCTCAGGGCACAGGCTGGTCACTGGGAGAAGAAATTGCCCCCAGGGCAGCAATTTCACCACAGTTCATGCATTTGTATCTTTCCTGTGGTCTGTGGGCACTCCCAAGGAGGGGTGCCAGACAAACCCCAGTTTGGCAAACAGGGCTGAGGAGCCAAAGTGCATCTCACTGATATGGGACAAAGGCAGAGGAATTGAAAACAATCACAGCAAAGAGTAGGAGGTGGGCCCAAAGTGAAGCAGGGCACATCTCAGGAAGCAGGTAGGAAGATGGCTGCTGTCAGAGACTGTCAGCATCTGCTTATCAACTCTTGTGTTTTATCTCAGTGGCAGAAAGCCTCCACCCGAGAGGTTTAATGAGATCTTACATAGGCCTGTGACAAAGTCACCACACCTCAGCAACAACTGAGCAGCCTTGAGCAGAAGTCCTAAATGGTTTCCAGCCTCTGAAGACTCTCAGTCTGGAGTGCTACTGGACACCAAGTGGCATGGACACACTTGGAAGCATCACTCCATGAGCAGAGCACAGAACGGAGGTTAAGCAGCTGAATCACAGCTGGTAGAAAGTTCCAACATGTGTATGTTCCCTAAATTCCCCAACTCAGGCTTTGCAGCCCCACACAAACACACACAAACCAGAAAACTACTGTAACAAGCTGCTGATAAATAAGGAAAACAACAACAAATTATTATCACTACTACTCACTACTACTTTTCGATTGGATTTTGTTTCCCCACCCTTCAGCTTTCCCCTACTATGCTCAGCTGTTTTCCACTGAGGGTCATGCAATCACAGTATCATTTTGGTCCATGCCCTTATTTCCCACTCCTATTTTCCCCTGCTGCTTCCTACTCACCAGCCCTGAATGGGCTGCTTCACCTTCTCACCTGTCCACCACACATCTCTAGACAAAGCCCAAACACCTTCAATTCTGCAGTTCCTTTTCCCTCAGCACTTGCAAGCCTCCCATCACTAAAGCAGCTTTCTAAATCCATACCCTCAGGTTCCTTTCAACCCTGCTGTCCACACTACCACACTGTGGGATTCCCTAGACCACAATTCTCTCCATGCCCAGGCTGGGGATGTATGTACACCTACATGTTGTTTTTCCCAGGGTTACCCTTCCCACACCACAAGATTGCCTCTTTCCCTGCAAGGCAGTGTATGCAACATGAACAACTGCTGCCTCTGGCTGGGCCAGATAAGTAGATCTCAAGCCCTCAGAGACACAGCCTGGTTTGAGCACATCCTGGATGCTTCAAGGAGAGGAAGAAACCACCTCTATAACCTCTCACTGGACTTCACTGATCTTACTGTCATCCACACTCTTTTCTCTCCTGCTCCTAAGGGAAGAGTGTCTGTCATTCCCTTCCACAAACTCAGGGCACCCTCCCTGCAAATCATCATCTTCCAGAACCCATCAGGCCTTCCCTTGCAGAGAGCAGCCAGGCCACCATGCAGGGGAAGAACCCATGGCCAAATGGAAAAGGCTGCCCCAAAAAACTTTCCCTAATCTTTAAGGCTTCTTTTACAATTGCTCTGCAAAGCAACAACACCTACAGACACATTTCACCATCACAAGGACGCCATTGGGTTGTGAAAGGAGCACACATCCCTTCTAACCCAGGGCTGACAGGGAGCTCAGCCCTACTCTGCCCGGTTCCGCAGCGCTCAAAGACAAGCAACCACACCAGCAACTCCTCCACACAAGTCTGCAGAGCATCCTCACCTGACTCATCACACAGGTAAGAATAAAACCCTTCTGCTTTCAGCATGATGAGGAGGGACCCCCAGCCCAGCAGGACAGCAGAGAAGAGCAGGTTCTCAATGATGGCTGTGGATGCCATCCACCAGCGCCGGCGATGGGCGGTAGCAAGTGTAGGTGGCATGGCTGCGTGGTTAGATGGCCTCGTCTGGAATCTCAACCTGCAGGGATCAGAACAGCATCCAGTTAGTGCCATTCCACAGACGTGGCACGTGCTACTCAGAGTGCACAAAACCTCCGCAAACCCAGAGTTTAAGATGAGATCTCTCTGCTGGAACACAAGTGAGCCTGCCTGCTGAATGTAAGGCACTCAGGTGTAAAACTTGTTTTAGCAGGTGTCAGCTTGCCAAGCTACCTGGAGGGATAGGGGAGCTGAGGTGCCCTTGGAGCAGCCCCTCCAGCACACACACAATGCAGAGAGGAACATTCAAGGTCTCCGTTCCACTGCCAGAGCAACAGGTATGAAAATGCAGCAAATGTCGACTGCCTGGAGCCTACTCCCCCATCACCTGTATGGGACAGGTGGCTCTTTTGTAAAACAGCAAGGAAACACATGCCAGAGCAAGGGGCTTCAGCCAGTACTTCAGTCTCCCAGCTGCTTGCAGGCAGAGGCCAGGACTGGGGACAGCCCTACAGTCCTAATGGTGGCTTTAGTGACCCACCAGATCTGTTGTGCTCCATGCAAGAGCAGGGGTCTGCTCTGCAAGGTGAGCATGGATCCTATACATGCCATGGGTCCTATATACAGTTTATAGCACAGATGGTTCATCAATGAGGACTTTTTGCTAATTGCTGGGCTGACCTGCTGGGATACAAAGTGGGCCATATCCTGCCCTGTTCTAGCTGTGCAGGCAGCCAAGTGCACTGGCCAGGACAGCCCGTGGCACATACTGCTCCACCTCAGCACACTGACACAGATGCTGCACAGCTGGATCAACAGTCTCCAACTTCACCTGTCCCAGTCCCAGGGATTCATGAGTGAGCACCAGATTTAGGAGCAGACCTGGTTGGCCAAGGGGCTGCTCTGAGGTGCACAGTACCAGGGCCAGCTCTGGGTCATAAGGCAGATGGCCATTTTAGTCAAGAAGACTCTTTTCCCAGCCCAGAGCATGCCTCAATCAGGCCCTATGTGGAAATCGACTGGCTACACACCACGACCAGAACAGTTTCTCAGGGCTTTCCATAAGGGAGAAACCTCAGGATGCTTTGGGGAGGGGAGGCTCCGGCCCAGCCCCCTGTAAGGGTGCCAGGAGGCCAGGGCCATCCTCCAGTCACACCAGCTGGTACAAAGACCCCCTGCCCCAGGAAGCCAGCCTGCAGCCCTGCCCCTCCATCCACCCACGTACGCCCACCCACCC
>VWZE01017713.1:389891-406240 GCA_013396675.1 Eubucco bourcierii | reverse complement strand
CACGCAGCCCCCCGGCGCACCCCACGCTCTCTCCCCCACCCCTCAGAGCTCACCGTCCGCCGCACCCCCCTCTCCGCGCCGCCGCGCTCCCACCCGGGGTTTTATCCGTCCTCCGGAGCAAACAGCCACCGCCGCTGATTGGTTGTCGCACCGGCCAATGACAGGGCGCGCCGGTGCCACCAGGGCACGTGCCGGGCCGCTCACCCCCACTCCGGTACCCCTCGGTACCCCTCTCGGTATCCCTTAGGTACCTTTGCTGTGCCTCCAAGCGGGTATCCCTAGGGTGTGCCCCTCAGGTACCCTTATTCGGTATGCTCCAGGCACCTCCCCGGTACCTTCCTCCCAGTACCCTTCAGGTACTCTTTACTGGTACCCCCCAGTACCCCTCTTCGGTATCACCCCAGCATCACTCCTGGTATCTCCAGGTACCTCCTCCACCCCCTCCGGTACCCCTCGGGTATCCCTCCCGGTACCACCCAGTACTCCTCTTTAATATCCCGCTGCTACCCCTCTTTATACCCTTCCCGGTCCCCCCCGCAGCGGGATGCCCGCGGGCTCTCCCGGGACAGGCGGGCACAACAACGGGCGGCGCTGAGGGGCTGGGCCCGAGGCACAGCGGGCGGCGCTCACAAGCAGCCTCTGCACGCTACCTCTGCCCGGGGACAGCGACACCCGAGCGGGATGGGACCCGCCGCCTTCCAGGGAAAAGGGAGGAAAACGGGAGGTGATGCGGGGCGCGGCGGAGCGAGATGGAGCCCCGGCGGCCCGCCCGCTCCACCTCCCGGCACGGCGCGGTTCCGCAGCGGCAGCGGGGAAGTCCCTGCGGGGTTTGGGACCGGTTGCTGCCGGTCTCCACCGGCCTCGGGTGGCAAGCGAGAGAGCTGCAGTGCGCTCATCGCAAAACAGCGGAACGGGGCCTCGCCGGGCACACGGAGCCATTTCGAGCACAGCAGCCGCCTTGTGTCGGGGCACAGGATCCATGCTGAAAAGCCTTCCGGCTCCCGCGCCTGCGGAGGGAGCGGACAAACCGCCCCCGGCTGAAAGGCCCTTTGAGGAGCGTGCAGCCAACGCACGGCCCGGGGCTGGCAGCTGGACAGGGGTAATGGCGAATGGGCATAGTTCTGGGAAATAAAAGCCAAATCGGTGCAAGCCACCCAGCTCACAGGCATGTGCCCTCTCTTTACACTGAATCTTTTCACCAAGCATTCCTTATCCTGCACAAACCCACCATGCCCTGACGAGGTCTTGGGCCAGCAGAGTTGGCCATACACCCCTGACGCATGGAGGACCTTTTCTGTGCCAAAGGAGATGAAACCTGCTTTCAGCAGGTAAACATCTCCAAGTCCTCAACAGAAGCTGAGGGCCTGGACAGCCAGATGGATGTGCACCCACCGCTGCATCTCTGAGGAAGGGGCAGGCTGCTGCGGAGGGGGCAGGAAACTCCTGGGCTCCAGGCTAAGAACCAAACGTTGCAACAGCTGGAAAATGGGCTGAAGCCCAAAGCAAACAAAACCAAAAGCCCAAATGAAACAAAGCAGCCTAGATCAGTGCTGTGTTTCTGAAAGAGGTAGAGGAAGACTGAGGCAGCAGAAGACCACAGCACCCAGATCTGATCGCTGTCCAAGAAACATGAACTGCAATGGGAAGGAGCATGTGGAGGCTCAGAGGCTGTTTCAGGACACAGGAACCCCTTGCTACAGCCAGAGCATGGGGCAGCTCAGTTTTCCCATCCTAGAAGGAGAAAAGAAACCATTAGATGATCTGCTGCCATCTATAAATACACTCAGGGACTGGGTAAGCATCACGGAGAGAAAAAAAAAATAAAAATCAAGTAAAGCTGAAGAACAGCACTGGCACAAAAACAGAGTTACAGAAACTGGCCAGGAGTGAGTTTAGGCTGGAAAGGAGGTGACAGCTCCTGTCTGGCTACCCAGGGAGGTCCTCAGACAGCTTTGACAGAGCCACTGTGGTCCTTTTGAAAGGCAGAGCTCTGGAAAATTGATCACAGGGATGTAGCAACAGGGGACACCACCACCCACCACCCATGGCTGTGGGGGACAGCTCAAGCCTCTGTTCCTACCTCCACGAGGTCAAGAGCTGACTCAGCACAGACATCTCTTTGCTTACAGGGAGGACCTGCACACGGGAACCTCTTCCCGCTGCCCAGCTTGAAAGGATTTGGGAAGCCAGACATCCAGCATGAGAAGACACCAAACTCCTCTCTCACCCTCCAGCTCTGCATCTTGGATCCAGCATTAAAAGCAGGGCAAAGCTGAACCAAAGCATCCTTAACAAGAGGACACCAGCGCAGCCACACTGCAGGCATGTGCGTGGGCAGCCACGGGCTCGGAATCCACCGCCTGCTTTCCTTGCACTGCCCAGACAGGGACAAGATGCTTCTTCATCTTTAATCCTGCCTCACGGCTCAGCCCATGAACAGGAGAGGTTTGCAGCAGCAGCAGCAGCGATGTTGTCTCAAAGCTGGGTGCTCATTTCAGCTCAAGGAAGGCTGTCAGGTTGCTGTCAGCTTTTTTTCCACGCTGTACCCAGGGCAGACCAGCTCACGTGATGTTCACTTCTGGCACAACGCTGCTCAGCTCACAGGCTGAAAATATCCAACTGATGAGGAAAAAATGGCTGCTTATAAATAAAATGTGGAACTGTGCCTGCCACTGTAACAAAACAAAACAAAACAAACAAACAAACAAAAAAAAACCAAAACAAAACAAAAAAACCCCAAACCACATACCAACAAACCAAAACTGTCAAAACCACAATGAGCCTGTGCAGAACTGAGATCTGGCCAGGCTGTAGCTTAAGACTTGTCAGGATGAGCATTTTTAGTTGTGTGCCCCAGTATTTGGTGTTATGATCACAGCAGTGGGTGATGCCACTGCAGCAGAGTGCTGCAGCTGCCTGCAGAGCTGGGAGCTTCACCCACATGGGACAGTGAGGATTCAGTGCTGCGTGCTCTGGGGGGAGCATCTGTGAGAAGCAAAAAGGAAAAACCAAACCAACTCTGTTTTCTGAAACACTTCAAACCCTAAACCCCAACTCAGCAATGCCAGATCAGAAGAAGGATTCACACAAGAGCTCCACACATGACACAAATGCAGCCTGCAGTGCTCCAGATGCTCACAGCCCATCCACATTCCCTCTGCTCTCTGGTCTCCAGCATTGTTCTGGGCTCAGCCCTGTAAGTCAGAGCTCAGAACTCAAGAGAACCAGAAAAACAAAAACCAAACAAGCAAACAAAAAGCCAAACCTGATAACCTAAAGCTGCCAACAATTTCCACACTTTGGAGAATATTTCTGGTCGTGTTTTTGATTTGGAGGGCAGGTAGGAATCCCAGCTCCTGAAGGACTTTGAAAACATTTAATTCTCATTCAGAGGCTTTCATGCCACGTGAAATAACAGGGGAGGAAAAAAAGTACACAAGAAATTTCTACAATTTGGATACAGCTCAAGCCAGTTCACGCTGCAAAACTTCTGCATCTCAACCACCTTTCAGAGGCAGCAAAGCCCTCATGCTCATCTCTCCACAGCTGCACAAGGTCCTCTGTCTGTGCTGGAGAAGCTGCAGCATCTTCCTGACTTCCGTTCCATCCATGGCGACAAGGTGCTGCAGCAGGAATGAGGTGTGGGAGGTGGCAGGAGCTCAGGGCACCTGCAGAAATGCCATTTTCTGTGCAGCTTTTGTCCTAGTCTTGGCCAGCTCACCACTAGGTGCACAGGTTGATGGTCACATCCCAGCTGCCAGGTTTGCTCTTGCACAACTGCAGCCTGGCATCGTGCAGAGTTTAAAAGGCTGTTGATAAACCCTGTGCCGTGCCACAAGGCTCTTCATCTGCATAGAAGGGAAGGCAGCCAGAGCCTGCCACAAAAGCCAAAGCCACACAGATAAACCCCTGCAGACCCAGAAACACTTCAAGTTAAGCAGCTAAAATTAATTTTTTGCTGAAGCTGCTCCTGACAGCCCATCAGCTCACCCCAGCTCCACAAAAAGAATTCCCTCCAGCAAGAAGCACGTTTAAAGCAGAGGCTCCTCCGAGCAGCGTTACCACAGCTGGGACAGGGAACGGTGAAAGCCGATGGGGTGAAACTGCTTTTTGCCTGGGCATTTCCCAGATAAGCCCCCGGCAGACTCAGTCCCTTGTACAAGGAGGATGTGTATCCCCAAGCCTGGTGCTGACAGGGACCAAAAGGTGCCACCTGCATCCCTCCAGTCTACCACAGACACAAAATGAGGCACGCAGGGCAGAGAAGTAAAATCCAGCCCTGAAGCACTGCATCCCCATATGGGGCTGCCACCACTGTGGCTCTCAGTATCACCTGCCCCACCAGCTGCACGAAAGTCCACACCAGCAGCGTGGTGTGGAGGAAAGGGGAGCAAAGGGAGGGCTTCTCCAGTTCACAGCTCCCCTCATGTTAGGGTCACAGGAGTCTCCTGGGCTCCTGCTGCCCCAGCTAGGCAGTGGTGGCTCAGGTGGTGGCAGGGGTGGCTGATACCTCCTTGGTGGGGCTGGGGGAGGATTCGGCACTGCTGCTGATCACATTCTCATATTTGGGCTCTTCCTCTGGGGCATTCTGTTCCAGGGCAAGGACTGACTCAAGGCTTTTGTGCTTCTCTGTGGCACCTACAGCATCACTGGCCCCATCCTGGGGCCCAGTGCTTTTCAGTGAGGAAAATGCAAGAAGGAAAGACCGTCTCTTGCCAGGCTGCTTGCCAGTGGATGGCTCAGTGGGAGAATCCAAGACACTCTCCCTCTGCTTGCAACTATTCAGTGAGTCTCTGTTCTGTGCCAGAGCCCGGCGAGGTGGTTTCTGGATGGCCTCCATGCTCCTCCTCACCTTGGGCTCCTCTTTTGTAGCCCAGTTGCCTTTTTGCAAGCTGCCCAGCCGCTTGAGCACAGCCTGGACTGGTCCCTCACCACTTCCTTCTGTCTTGGGGTCCTGCCCAGCTGTTCCCACCATCATGTAGATGGTGGTGACATTGGGGTCTTTCCCCTTTGGCTCCCAGCTGCCAGATTTTGCAGCCGCTTCGAGCGCCTCCACTCTCTGTGCCACATGCCTGGTGCCAGAGACCACGCGCCGGCGGCCCCCCGGGGTGGCCCGGGGAGAAGGTCGGTGGCTTTCTTCCCCCTTGCTGAGTGGCTCAGGGCTCTCGTAGCAACTGCTGGCTGGGCGTTCAGCTGGGGGCTCAGATGCTGCATCCCCTGGTGATTGAGACGGCTTGGATGGGCCCCATGGGGTCTTGGGCTTCCTGCCGGGGCTGGGGGTCTCTGCTGCCCCAAATTTCGTCCCCTCAGCAAAGGACACAGAGGGCCGCTTGGCCTTGGCGATGCTGGAAGTGCGAGGGATGGTGAAGGGCTGTGACACGTCCTCAGAGTTGAAGGCAGAGGGGTCCGGGAGCACTTCGTCAGCAGGGGACACCCCATCCTGCAGCTCAGCACCCCCCAGCAGCGGGATGCCTGCAGGAGAAAAGGACAAGAGTCAGGGCTGCTAGAGACTTCTCCTGTGCCTGGGGACACACTCAGGGAATCTGGGCATGGGGCTGATGCAAGAGGATCGTCCCTGGGAGTGTTTCCCTTGAGGACGTGGTGCAGTGGGGCTGCCCACACCAGGCACATCCCACCACAGGAGGCCAAGCGCAGTCCTGTCCTTGCACAGGAAAACAAGGGTAAGAAAATAAATAGTGCCTGTGGCCAGCGCCCATCCCTGCGATGTGCAGGGTTGGCAGTAGGGCTGGACTGACACTGGGCAGCCCAGAAGGGCAGTGGTAAGAGCAGGAGAGGCCATGGACATCACCTTCTCTGGGAGGGACAGAGTACTCGGGTCCCTCGTTGTCGGTGTCAAAGGAGGAGAAGGAGCTGTCCGAAACCCACGCAGCTGATGGTGACTCAATGAAGCTGGGGTTGAAGGGGATTTCTGTGTCGTGGTGGGAAACTGGGGAGGGAGAAAACACTCACCTGAGCTTAGGCACCCCAGGGTGTTCAGAGTTGGGTCAGGAGATCAGTGCCTGCCTCAACCCATTCAGTGGAATGAGATGGATTGTAGGTTTCCCCCAAAATGGTGACAGTGCAGAGAGCATGGGGCAGGGTTGACACCCTGAAAGGGCTGTCAGCAGCTCTGCCTTTTTTACCTGTGACTTTGGGAAGTTTGTAGCCACCCAGGGTAAAACATGGCATCATAGCACTGAGGTTGGCTAGCACCCCTTGCACGTGGTGCTTCATCCTGGCCACCACATCATCATCTGGCACAGCCCTGTGCAACAGACACAGATGTCATGGGACATGAGGGGTGGGAGTTTGCACTGCAGGGTGCAGAACAGAGACAGGTACCTGTCTGCAGCATCAGCTGGGTTGGCTCCACAGCAACAACAGCAGGTGACACAGAGCAGCACCAGCAAGAGAGGAACAAGGATGGCAGCTGCAAGGGTCCCATGGTCCTTGAAACCTGTGTGGAGAACACGAGTTAAGTCCAGCATGTCCTGGGGCTGCCGAGCCCTAAAGACATCCCAACTGGAAGTACCAGGTAGGACTGGGCTGCATTGCAGCCTCCTGGCACTTTCCCCAAGGAGGATTTTACAGCCCCTTAGCCAGTGCCAAGGACTATGTTTGAGGTTGCTCTTACTCAACACGCAGTCACCCTGTATGGGGTCACAGGTGCCCCGGGAGCACTGGCAGGCAGAGGAACAGTTCACACCAAAATATCCCTCTGGGCAGGTGTCGTTGCAACTGAAAAAGAGAGGAAAGGAGGGAAATGCCTCTGGGTAGAGTGGGACCCCAGTCCTGCCCCAGCCCTGCCCCACTCCCACCTTTACCTGGGTCCCCAGTAGCCTGCCTGGCAGATGCAAGCTCCTGACACAGGGTCACAGCTCCCCACAACGCACTCGGGGCAGAGGAGCTGGCATCCATCGCCAAAGGTGCCAGCGGGGCAGGAGATGTTGCAGCTGCAAAGACAGAGAGGCATCAGCCACTGCACCCCAGAGCAGTGACCCCATCTGGGGACTGGTGGCCTGATCCTGGGCATACCTGTGTCCCATCCAGCCGGGCTCACAGTGTGGGCAGAACCCAGTCTCGGGGTCACAGGCATCTCCGTGCCGGCAGCGGGGACACAGCTGGAGGCAGCCCTCGCCATGGAAGCCAGGCTCACAGGGTTCCTTGCAGAGGGTCCCATTCCAGCCGGGTTGGCAGGCCAGGCAGAAGCCATCCATGGGTGAGCAAGGCTGGCTGCGCTTGCAGTTCCCACAGCTGCATGGGCAGAGGGGCAGTGAGGCCTCGACCACCCCCATCCCCCTGAGACACAGGTTTCACCCTACACCAGCACTGAGCATCAGTTTGGAGCATGAAGGAGTTCTCTGTGGTGACTAACACTGTAGCAGCAAGAGAGAAGGCGGCAAGCAGGGAAAGATGCTACTCTGTCAACCTGGGGAACGGGACTAAGGACAGCTAGAGATGACATCACTGCCTACTGGCATCAATGAGATGTTTCTTCTGGAGCATGCTGCCCCCAACTAGGGATCTTCAAGCCCCCCAGGATGGGTCTCCCTGCCCAGCTGTGCTGGTTTGAGGCTAATTAGAATATTTTAATAGAGAAAATGACACTATAGGCTGTGAAAGGAAAACATCATGATGTCTACTTCACTCATACTCTTGCTGGAGAACTGTTTGGGAACACTAACCAAAACAACAGATAAGTCAGTTGCTCTCTGTCGCTTGCTGGAACAGGAGCTGCTGGTGGGATCTAACAGCTTCTGGGCTCTGGCTCCTCTGCTGATTAATCCTCACTAACCACTTTTTTTCTAATCCTCCTGGCCGATCTTCCTAATTTACTTTGCACGTAAGGCAAACCTTGGGGTAAGGTACAGGGGTGGCGAGAAGGTGGAAGGGTGGTTGGGAGCCCCTCCTGGGGTCTCTGATTTCTGGGAGGGGAGTTGTGTTGTTGTATTACCTTTTTATTTGTATATTTCTGTAAATATTGTGTATATAGTGTAAATATCTGCTGTACATTGTGCAAAGCTGTAAATATAGCTTCATCATTTAACTTCCAGCCGACTGAGTGCTAGTCTGGGTCATTTTACAAGTGTGGGGGGGGAGGGGGTAACTCCCAAACCTTCACACCAGCCAAACGGACAGACACAACCGCAGTGACTTTCCCCTCAAGATTTGGCTGTGGCCCCTGGGTACCAGCTGGATCCCCCTGCTGCTCCCGGCTCACCTGTGCACACACTGAGCCCCGTACTTCCCTGCTGGGCAGGGTTCCCGGCAGCTCCTGCCTTGGTAGCCGGGGCTGCAGCTGCAGTGCCCGGTGAGGGGGCTGCAGGAGCCGTGCAAGCAGTCGCAGCGCCGCTGGCACGCCGGCCCCCAAAACCCAGCCTTGCATTCGCACTTGCCCGTCTCCTGGGCACAGGGCGAGACGTTGCAGGAGCATTTGAAGTTGCACCTCCTGCCCCACCAGCCCGGCAGGCAGCGGCAGAGGCCGGTGAGCGGGTCACAGTGGGAGCTTGCCAGGTTGCACTGACATTGGTTCTTGCAGGTAGGTGCCCACCAGCCCGGCTGGCAGTGGCAGGCACCGGTGCGGGGATCGCAGCGACCATGGGGACCGCAGTGGCAAGGGAACTGGCAAAGCTCTCCCCAGTGGTTGGGGTCACAGGTGCAGTGCCCGCTCGCTGGGTCGCAGCGCCCGTTGGGGTGGCACGGGCACCTCCGCTTGCAGTCAGGGCCCCAGTACTGCTCAGGGCAGGCTGTGAAGGGAAGGAGATGATGAGGATGGGAGGTGATGAGGAAGCCTCGCAGCCCACTGAGCATCTAGGCTGGCAAAGAGGATGGCGAGGGCTGAGCCCTGGGAAAACACTCACGAGAGCTGCAGTCTGCTCCGAAGAAGCCAGGCTTGCAGAGGCAAAGCCCAGGTCTCACACACACCTCGTCCGCTCCGCAGGCGTCCGCCCCCTCGCACAGCGCTGTCAGCAACAGGACAGATGCATCAGCACACAGCAGCTCCTCTGGGTTCACACCCTGCTGTCAGACCAGTCACCTCCTGGCCACCTCCTGCGGAGGCAGCCTTCCCAGGGAAACCCCCGTCCCACGTCCTGCTCCATCCCCCGAGCTGGGCCACAGCATCCTTAGTGGCTTGCTCAGTGGGTGCAGCACACTACCACCTCTCCAGGAGAGCTGTAGGGCTTCCACCCAAAACTCACCCAGCTGAGGGCAGGTACCAGGCTTTGGGCTCTGTCACCCCAGAATGGTTTTGGTTGGAAAAGACCTTTAAGGTCACCAAGTCCAAGCATTTTCTAACTCTGCCAAGCCTGCTGCAGAACCATGTCACTCAGCACCAGGCCTCTGTGCCTTTTAAGCATCTCCAGGGACAGGGATCCAACCACATCTCTAGGGAGCCTATTCCAGTGTTTGAGAAACCTCTTGGCAAAGAAGTTTCCTCTAATATCCAACCCAAACCTCCTCCTGAGCAACTTCAGGCCATTTCTTCTCATCCTATTGCTTAGTAGAGAGAAGAGACCAACCCCCACCTAGCTCCTTTCAAGTAGTTTTAGAGTGAGGAGGTGTCTCCTGAACCTCCTTTTCTCCAGACTAGCAGCTCTGGTTCCCTCAGCCACTGCTCACAGCACCTGTTCTCCAGACCCTTCAGCAGCTTGGGCACCCTTCTCTGGAGCCGGACACCCATCACTCACCAGCTGTGCACTCCTGCCCTTCTTGCTTCCAGCCTGGGCAGCACGCTGGGCCACTGGGCAGCCTGTGGAAGAGACCCAGGGGCCATCAGGTGGAGCAGGGGATGTCAGAGTTGGGGTGGGTTTGTCTGTGGCTTCACAGCTTCAGCTGAGGTGAAGTGACTGTGGACACTTTGGGCCCGGCAGGCGGGGAAGTGGCGTGGCCCCGGGGGCAGTGCTCCGGAAGGAAACCAGCAAAATAGAAGGAAATTTAAGAGGCTGCAGCCAGAGTGGGTGGCAAGGCCAGGCAGTGGGGCAGAGCTGCTCAGCTCTGCTGCTATGGAACCTGCCTCAGGGCTCCAAAGCTCTGGGAGCAGCTCAGAGCTTTGCCAGTGACCCAGAGCAAAGGCAATGAAAAGTGCTGCTACTGGTGGTGCCCAAGGGAACAGGCAATGTAGCAGCCAGGCGGAGGGGACGTCAGCTCCAGAATCCATTTGGGTTTTCCGTGCCTGTGTTCCCCCGCCCTGGTGAGCAATGAAAGTTTTGCCAATACTCCTGCATGCCCTCCTTGCCCTGCACACTGTGGATCTGTGAGAAATAACCCCTGGAGAAGGGGTCTGGGTGCCCCAAATCATAGAATCACAGAATCATAGAATGGTAAGGTTGGAAGTGACCTCAAAGATCAATCTAGTTCCAACCCCCTGCCATAGGCAGGAGCACCTCCCACTAGTACATGTAATGCCCATGTGCACCCCAACCACTCTCCCCAGCACCATCTCAGTTTCTATACCCACACAATGCCAGACCACAGATCTCTATCCATGGTAGGCAATGACCCCCTGGGGCTGTTGAGAGGTGCCGGACGGCAGAGCGGCAGAAGTAGAGACGCCCATGGCACCTACCTGCAGACGTTCTTGCCATTGGGGTCAAGCTGCTGGGCAGAGCTCTGCATCCACAGCCACAGCTGGAGGCAGAGGATGGGTCGGGCAGCCCCCATGCCAGCAGGGCGTGAGTGCCCAAGTCCCGGCGGCTCCCCAGCCGTGTGCCGGTGTCCGTCTGTCCCCTCCGTCCTGTCCGTCCCTCCTGTGGAGCAGCCTCTTCCTCCCACTAGCCTTGGGTTTCTTCCTGAGGAAATGTGGGAGGAGGCTCCCTGATGCCGACGTCAGGGGTGCAGCAGGAGGGAGAGGCAGGGAATGCCGCCCCGGGGGCTATTTTTGCCCCTTGCTGCCACCCTAGCAGCAGAAATGGCCACGCAGGGGCTGATGCCTGCCTAAACATCTCACCTGCAGTCATCCCACTCCCGCTGTGCCATCCTCAAACTGTTTTAGCCCAAGCTGCCTCAAGCCCCAGGAGGAGTCTGTTGTCTCCTCTTGCCCTGACTCTTGTGAGATGCCCCACGGTGCTTCTGATCCTTAGCAGGGGCAGAGAGGTGGAGTCCCCACATTCCTCATGGGGACATGGTATGCCTCTGGCTGGCCTTTGAACCACTGCTGGCTTCCATCCCACCTCGAAGTCTCCCCAGGAGCTTTGTGTCAGCAGATGCACAGGAAACACCTTTTTCCTACCCAAGGCCAAGTCAGCTAGGGGTGGGGGGGCCTGGGCTGGAAGTGCTGCTCCCTCCACCATGCAGGACTTAACTCCATCATGCCCAGCACTGCAGCCCCTGCCACCCTGCTCCCCATTGTAGCTGCCCCCCGAAAGGAGCTCCAGGGTCTGGCACAGTGCATTTTGCCACAGCCCTTGGCAGAGTGATGGCTGTGGAGGAGAACTGCAAATGAAGCCCAGCAGCAACTCCCAGCCCTTCCAAAGAAAGGAGAGTGGAGGCTACAGCAGGTACCTCAAATAATAAATGTTACTGATTTATTTCCACCTCTATTTCTAGAGCTAGGAAGTACCTGACTCAAGGGGACCAACTTGCCCTAGGGAACATGAAGATTATTCTAGTCTTAAGAGTCCCCAGTAGCAGCAAGAAGAGGTCCCAGTACAAAACTGATACACTCCATGCCTGAAAAGTGCCACTTTTCAGTGGAGTGCCAGGAGTGGCACTGATGGTGCTGATCCTGACTGCTCCCAGACATAGGAGCACCTGGACACCCAGTGCAGCACCCTCAGCCCCTCCCAGATGTGTGGTGACCCCAGGGCAGTTCCCAGCCAGCCTGGGCACCCTGACTTGACCTTCACATTGCAGGGATGGGGGAGGTATGGACAGAAAGGGGTGAGGTGAAACAGCCCCACAGGACAGGACTGGGCAATGGGGTCCTGGGCTGTGAGCAAAGGGTGTTAGTGGGAAGAAGCACCAGCAGACAGGAATGTTCCTTTTGGGGCACAGGAATAGGGTGCAGATTCCCACCACACTGAGCTGAAAGAATTAGGAGGTGAGGGCATGGCTGTGCAGGGCTCCCATAGTTAAGCCATGGTTCAGTGAAAGGGTGGCCAACAGGTAGAGATGCCCAGAGGTGTCAAGTTGCCCCACACCAGGATGGCATCCCACCACTGACTGTCCCAGCAGGTTTGGAGAAAAGCTGCCCACACTCCAGTTTTGCTGTCACCGTGGTGTGGAGCCACGAGCAAAGCTGCCAAGCTGCTCTTGAGGACGCTGGGATACAAGGAGCTGGGAAGTGCTGCTGTGAGGCCATCTCCAGCTCCCATCCAGGTGGGGTCAGAGAGGCAGGGTGGCTCTGTCCGGGGAGCTGGCTGCTGGCTCGCTCTCTCTCTCAGGCTCCAGCTCTGTCTCCAGGGAGTCAATGATTTCCCAGGCTCCAGAGCAGCTGGATGTGGGGGGGTCTTTGTTGCTGCCCTGATACCACAGCCCAAATCTGCGGAGAGAGCAGATAACAGCCGTCGGGGAGTGAAGCCTTCCCAGGAAGCAGCTGGATTCCACCCCCACTCTGTGTTTGGTGACAGCAGTGGGCCTGGCTTCAAGTGCCCAGTGATGTGTGGCACTCCAGGGGCAGCAGCATCTTCTGCCCAGGACAAGGCAGAACCCCCCTGAACGCAGTAACCTCCCTTTGGCAGAGCCCTGCCAGGCCCACACAGGGCAATCCAGCTCTGTCCCTGCCACATCCAGGCACCAAGTTCAGCAGCTGTAAGCAACACAGCCCAGCTCCAAGCTTCTCTGCCAGCAGAGCCACCCATCCCCTGTAGCAGCTGAGCTTGGGGGCAAACTTACAAGCTCCTAATTTTGGATTCAGGAGGCTGAGCATCCACGGAGTCTGGGCCATGAGCTGGGAGCCAGGAGCCCTCTTCTTCATCGCTGCAGCATAAAGGAGTTGGGAAAAACCCACGCTGAGTTACAGGCTCACCACCAGCAAGTGCCAAAGCCACCTCAGGGTTCCTTCAGCTGAATATTGTACCCCACAGAGCCAGGGGCACACAGACTGGAGCTGCTGTCCCCATGACTTGCTGTTGAATGGTGACCTGCCACAAAGCCACGATCAGCTCCAATGATGCTCCCAGATGCTGCTGCATTTCATGCCAAACCCAGCTCTGGCTTGGTGATCTCAAGCCACAAGGTTCTTCAGACACCAGCTTCAGACCTCTGCTGCTTGGTATGTCCCTAGCTGCCACAGCAGTAAAGTCTTTGGGCATCTCACACAGCAAGCACTTGCTTCTCTAGGGCAACAGTCTGACCATTGGCAGCATCTGCTGCAGCTTGGGGCTGAGGTGGGTGACATCCTGGCACCAAGGTAGGTGACAGACTTTGCAGGGGAGCAGGGTGACACACAGGAGGTGGCTGCAGGGTAGCTTTTGTATGGCAGCATCTATCACCAGGCTGGGAGGCAAGCAGGTAGCACACAACAGCCCCAGACCTCCCTCAGTGCCAGCAGAGGCCCCAGTGTAAGAAAGCAGCAGGTTTCAGCAGCACAGAAAAGCTCAGCCCACTCCAGACCTTTATTAAAGCCCCCAAAAGCCAGTGAGATACAGCTCCCCAGAATATCATACAGCAGCTTCAGCACAGGCTTTGCCCCCCCACCAGCAGACATGCAGAGGCAGGGCTGGTGTCCTGCAAGGTCTCCCTTATGATGCAAGCCATCATAAGAAGTCTGTTAGAGGCAAGGCTGCCCACGGATATCTTGCAGAGCTTCCAGAGGACATCTCTATTGTCATCTTCAAAGGCTCTCTGCTGGCCAGCCTCCAGCTGTGCAGCACAGGACCTGGCTGCCTTGTCCAGTGGTCCCAGTACCACCACCTCATTTCCCTTTTCCCACACCAGTGCAGGGACAAGTGGCATTTGGCCAGGTCATGTGTGACTGGTGACAGGGATACACCAGTTGCAAAGGGCCCTGCCTCTGTGGCACACCCAGGGCTAAGCCAGACCAAGACAGCAACTACAGACATGAAACCTTTGATCTCTAGAGGGAGTGAGGCAGGGAGGAGGCAGCTCTTGGCCTGGGGCAGTTCCCTCCCAGGGTGTCACAGCACAGGGATCCTGCCAGCCAGCATCCACCCTGCACAGAAGGCTCCTTGTCCACCATGGCCAGCAGGACTCACCTGCTCGCAGGCTCCTCCATTGTGCCCAGCATTTTGGCTCTGATTTTTTTTCTCTGTCTTTTGATAGTTGACTTCATTGCGTCCAAGAAGAAGCTGGGAACTCTCTCTTCATTCAGCAGCTCCCTGGCAAATGAAGCAACCAGCTGATTGACAACCTGGCAAAGAAATCTGCCCTGACTGCCAGGAGCAGCCTCAGATGGGCCATGGGTGGCTGCAGGGACAAGAGGGCTCACTGCCCTGTGCCACCACAGCAGGACTCACCGCTGGTAATAGGCCAGCTCCTCCTGCACCAGGAACAGGTTAGTCTTGAGCTCGTTCCGCTCTTGCAGGATCTGCTGCAGGTCTTCCTTGGAGAAGCAGCAGTGAGCAGGGCTCTTGCCTGCATGCCCATCCTGGTGCTGCAGCTCCTCTGTGGGTGATGGTGCCCCTTCCTGGGTCAGCGAGCAAGCGGAGACCCCAGAGAGAGACAGGCATGCAGACAGAGAAGGAAGTCTCAGGAAAGTTTGCTCCTCTCCCTCCGAGTCCCACTCGGCTCTTCCTCCCACCACCAACAGCTAGGGCCCAGGTGCTGCTGTTCGACTTTCAGCGCTGGGGCTGACTCAAGCAGCTGGCCAGGTCAGCACTAGCAGTGTCCTACAGCAGCAGGGCCATGGGCTAGACCTTACCAGGCTGGGCTTTGGCCGCTGGCCCTCGGAGGTGGTTCTGCTCCTCTCGCTCATTTCCCTTCGGGCTTGCAGCATTGCAGCCTCTAGGTCTGACTTCTTCTCCAGCGCGCTCTTGAGCTGAGCCTGCACCACAGCCACCTTGTGACGCAGCTCCTCATTCCTGGCCATGAAGCGATGCAGTTGCTCCTGCAGCTGGAGGGCCAGGGGCAGTGGAGAGTGAGGCACAGCAGCAGCTCTGGGCCCCATCCACAGACATCACCACAGGCAAAGCCACGGGAAAAGCATCTGCCCCAGCAGGCTCACCAGCCAGTGATGGCCCCAGGGGGAGGTGACATAGAAGTAAGTCCCCGGCCTTTCATACACCACACCCACAAGCTCCCACGAACTCACTGCCTCTGTGTCTCTGCTCTTGCAAACAATCTCATGGGCCTGGGCACGAAGTTCATCCCTCTGCTTGTCCACCACCTCCTTCAGCCGCAGCATCACCTCCCGCTCCTTCCGTGCTGTGCTATCTGACCCCAGACACGGGGAGGAATAGGCATGAGTGTGGCCCTCCAGGACTCAGGGACTCCCCCAGACCCACAACACTATGGGTCTGCCTCCATCACCCTCCTGGGGGTGCTCTGGGGGTTTGGGGTCCCTGTGGTTTGCAGCACAGGGTGTCTGTGCTCCCCTCTGAGACAGGTCTTCAGGGCTGGGTGTCACAAAAAGCAGGTTCAGACCTGCACCCAGCTCACTGTCTGTCCCCCATGAGAACACCCCCTGGTAGCAGGGGACCCCAAACTTGCTGGGACACAAACCTTCCTGGGACTGGCTCTCTGCAAGCTGCCCCAGGAGCTGCTGGTTCTGCTCCTCCAGGCGGGCCAGGCGGCCCTGCAAGGATCGCTCCCGGCGCTCAGCCTCCCACAGCCTCTGCTCTGGGTCCTGGGGGATAGGGACAGCTGGGTCAGAGCTGTCCCGGGGGGACAGCTTACAGCCAGATCAGAGCTGTCTTAAGGGAACAGGGACAGCCAGGCGAGAGACATTCCAGGGGGTGGGGACAGCTGGGTCAGAGCCACTGCAACGGGGACAGGAACAGTGGGATCAGAGCTGTCTCAGGGAATGGTGACAGCCAGTTCAGAGCCACCCCCGGGAACCATCAGAGCCATCCCAGGAGGGACAGAAACAGACGGATCAAAGGCAACCCAGGAGGGACGGAGACAGACTGATCAGAGCCACCCCAGGTGACAGGTGACAGCCAGGTCAGGGCCATCCCCGGGTAAGGAGTCAGTTGGGTCAGTGCTGTCCCCACGGGCACTCCTGCGAGTACAACCCCACAAGCAATCCCCGAAGGAAGAGGGGCCAGAAAAAACCCTTCACACCTCGCTCACCTCCGCCTCCTGACGCCCGGCCTGGGCTGCCGGTGTCGCCGCCTCCCCCTCGGCGCTTGCCACCGGAGCCACCAGCGCCTCCAGCAGCTCCAGCAGCCGCACCACGGGCGGCACCAGCCCGGCCACGGCCTCAGGCCCGAAGCGGGCGGAGAGGCGAC
>VWZE01017713.1:355950-389798 GCA_013396675.1 Eubucco bourcierii | reverse complement strand
CGCCGCCGCCGCCGCCGCCGCCGCCGTGGCCCGAGGCCCCGCACACGCTCCGCCCTGTCCCGGCTCAGGCCCGCCCCGTCCGGGCCCGCCCCCGCACACTTCCCCGAGGCAGGATCTCACCGGCAGCGCTCCCGTTCGTACAAAATTTATTGAGGATCAAGACACAACAACTGTGACACCGCACCGAGGGGCTACGGGGGCGAGCAGGGGGCCAGGGCAGCGGCACGCACACGCTGTTGAATATCAACAGTACTAAGAGTGGGGGGCGAGGGCAGGATACGGCGTGAAGGACCACAGCTAGGTGTGCAGGGGTCCCAGGACTAGGCATAGAGGTCCTCCCGGTCGGCAGAGTAGACCTCCCCTTCCTGCAGCAGGGCGAAGTTGAGGAAGTGAGAAGGGCGATGGACCTCGTGGTAGAACTCCTTGGGGTTAGCCAGCTGCAGCTCATACTTCATGTTGGGGTCGTGGCGAACACCTGGAAGAGAGAGTCCATTACCAGCGTGAAAGCCACTCCTGCCTCCACCACTCAGGAGCTCGGTGAAGCCTTCTATCCTGTGTCTTAAGCAGATTGTGCAGAAAGAGAGTTCTAAACCCACAAAATCATCATCCTTTGGGTTTCCTCCAGTAGAGACTTAACAGAGCAATTCCCCCATAGTCCTTTCCTGCTAATCAAGTGTTTTGTCTGCCACTCTCCCCATTTCCTGACCCCTCCTACAGCTGTGTGGGGTCCACCACACCAGGACCTCCTGTTACTCCCCTACCAGGCACAGCTCTTCTCCTCCCTGTTTCAATATCACCATTTCTGCCTGACAGGAACTCAGTGCCAATAGACCTGACACTACAACCCAGAAAGACAACTATTTCTGTTCTCTCCATCAGCCTGCTCTCTTGCAAACCAAACACTCATCGAGAAGCTACACCAGGGGAAGTTTAGGCTGGAGGTGAGGAGAAAGTTCTTCACTGAGAGAGTCACTGGCTGCTGGAATGGGCTGCCCAGGAAGGTGGTGGAGTCACCGTCCCTGGAGGTGTTCAAGGCGGGTTTGGACGTGGCACTTTGGTGCCATGGTCTGGTCTTGAGGTCTGTGGTATCAGGTTGGACTTGATGATCTTTGAGGTCTCTTCCAACCTTGGTGATAGTGTCAGAACTGACATCTCAGTGCTGGTACCAGGGAAAGGTCACACCACAATGCTGCAATCCCTGCCAGCTGCTCTAAGGAAGCTCAACCTTTGGAGCAGGCAAGGAACACTCCCATGAGGAGCCATTTCCTTCTCCTCCCCAAGCCATTCACATTCCCTCCCTTCCTGTTCCACTCACCCATGAAGTTGTAGTTCCAGGACCCCTGTGCTGGGACCATGAAGAAGCCAAGGAAGCGATCCGAGAGCAGCATCTGCACCCTCTCATAGTGGGATGGGAGATAGCCCTTGGGGTTGTTCCCCTTGTCCGTGTTCTGCCTGCCCCACTCATAGCCACTCGGGGTCAGCTTGTAGGCTGTCAGAGTGCAGGAGCCTGGTGTGAAACTAAAGGAAAGGAGAGGTGGGGCAAGTCAGACTCATCCAAGGTTGAGGAGAGAAACCAGAAATAAGCAAATGATCCCTTTCTGACATATTTCTAGTTTGAGACCTCCATGTCTCCCCAGGCATTGCAGCCACAGCCTCCCTCAGCAGCAGGGGCACACAGGCTTCTCACCTGCAGGTGATGATAATGGTCTTCTCCCCATCCCAGGAGGGGTTGTCGGCCATGACCTTGGCATGGGTGGTGACATCCTGTGGTGAGAGCTGAGGGGACTCATTTGGTTGGGTGTGAATCCACCCCAGAGGTTCCATTTCCTGACAAGAGAAATGCAAGATACTTAAACCAAGACCATCTCAAACAAGGCTTCCCTTCTGCCTGATTCCAGACCAGGCTGGCTTTAGGGTGAGCCCTTTAGCTCCCAAATCTTCAACAGACCAAGTGAAGCTGCTCCACCACCTTAGGTCCCCATTACTGGGGATGGTGATCATCCACCCACATCAGGAGCAGAAGTCCAACTCACCTTGAGATACTCATGCTGTGGCAGCTGCCCGGGGAGATGCACAGTCTGGTGCGTTCCCCACTGGGGCACCATCACAATGCACCTGATCTCCTTCACCTGGGGGTTATCAGGGGGGCTCACTCCATACAGGTAACCTGCAATCTAAGAACACAGACACCTGCCTTAGAAGCCCAGAAGAGACTTCCATGTAACTCTTTGAGCATGCGGGCCCTGCCCTTAAGCTCCCAAGAGGAGGATCTCTCAGCCAGCAAGTTCTCACTAGAGGACAATGTTGTAGTTTTGTTCACTGCTGAGTCTCCCCCAAGGATGGGCCACAAGGAGCCATGAGGATGTAGTCACAACTTGTGTGCTCAGCTGCACTGCCGGCATCTGGAGCACAGAGGGCTTCACATTGACGGCAGCCAGCTCCCAGCCCTTCACTACTACTTCCTGACTGCTCAGGACTGGTGTGAGCCCCAGCAGCCAGGGGTACAGCTGTAGCAGGCTCCTTTGCGTGCTCACTTGTGCCCGCAGGTCTGAGATGCAGATGAACTTCTTCAGGACGTTCTTGGGCAGAATGTAGGTGTAGCCTGTTTCCTTGATGTCATCCGACGAGACGTAGATGTGGTTCGTTCGCAGGTGCAGGTTGGCAGCAGAAATTGCTCTGTGGAGAGGAGAGCATTATCAGAGGGTGCACTGCACAGACCCCTTGTGAGCACTCTGACCCTGGCCCTGCCTGCTGTCCTACCTGACTCGCCACTCTGTCTTGGAGGAGAAGGTCTGGGTTTCGTAGTTGCTGGTTGTAGAGGTGATGATTTCATCCCCATGCTTGTTAACCGTGCGGGTCTGCGTGGCCGTCAGCTGGGACTGCTCCTTGGTCTGCTTCTCAATTTCTGCAATCTGCTGTCTCTGCTGAGAGGGGGCAGAGATCTCCATGCCCAGGATAATGTCTCGGATCTCTGACTGTGTCAGGGATGCAACGTTCACACTGAAAAAGAAAACCCACCCAAAGTCAGCCATTTCAAAATACATTCTGGACCTCCTAACCGAGGCAAAAGCTCAGAACATCCACTCAGGACACTAAGAAAAATGAAACCACAACTTCTTAGGCAAGATGAGGAACCCAATTATGATGTGCATCTCTGAAGAGGTCTGGCACAGACATTTTTATCTGCCTTACTAGAAAGCAATCAATAATAACAACCAGTCTGCCCTCAAAGCTGAGAGGTCATGGCCAAAGGCCCTTGGAAGCCATCTACTTTCCACAAGGAGCACTCTGGCCACAGTTGTCTTTAGAGTGGGAAAGAAAAACTGACAGCATTACTGCAGCTGGACAGTTGCTTACTTGTTCTTCTTGCCATAGTCAGCAAGGATGAGATCCTTCAGCTGCACCTCCACCTTGATCCACTCCTCATCTGTCAGGGTTGGCCAGATGTGGTGAGGTTCTGTTATGGTTGTCTTATCTGGCTTCAGAATAACTTTGGCTCGATCGTTATTGACATGCAGTGCCCGGAGAATCAGAATCAGACGAGAGAATGCCTTGGAGAAGGAAAAATATGTGGTTAGAAAGACAAAAAAAACCCCAACCAAATCAACAAGGACCTGAGCATACTGACACTGATTCTACTGGCACTTCCCATGCAATGTGAAGGAAAATCCAGGCAGGCTTGGAGCCAGGTGATCCCAAGCAACAAACTGTGAGTGATCTCTGAAGCCTTGGCTTCTGCCCCATCAATCAGTGGCAAAGCAAACTGCAGACTGGGCTGTGCTCACCGTGTAGGAGGAGATGGTTTTCAGCCAGTCATCATACAGATTGAAGAGAACCATTTGGGGTTCAGTAGCCTTCAGGATGAGATCACCAAACTTTTCCACTTTCAGACAGGCCTGGAAGGGCAGCTGCAATTCTGAGCCTTTGATCACAATATTAGGGAAATCCAGCAAGTGCACCTGAAGTTGATCAAAAAGAGGAATTAGCACACAACTACTACAGAACATTAGTCCACATCAAGTTCAGAACAGTCCTGGGTTCTGTGAAGAAGTCTCCCAAAGATTGTACAATGTCCCCACAGAGCAGCATCTGCAGTTACCTCAAGCGGGTCCAACATGCCCTTCCGTGTCACTATGATCTGCTTAGGCTGCTCCTCCACAGGAAGAGATCGAATCAAAGCAGCCACTTCTTCAGCAGTCTTCCACTTGGCCAGCTACAGAGAGACAGCAGTTAGAGAAATCTCTCCACTAACAGCAGCCTCTCCATGCCTTTGGGAGTCAAGAGAGACTCAAATCAAATCCTAAAAATATGACTGGAATCCATGGCTTGTTCCAGAGCAGTGACAGGACTGAGTACTTCCTCCTCACTGATCAGAGAGCAGCTCCCATTCCTGGAGATGAGTGACTCCTGACTGGCTCAGTAAAAGCAGCTGGCTGCACCACCTCCCAGGCTCTGCCACCTGAGAGTCCTCCCACTGCACTGGATGTACAGCCAAGTGTGATTTGCAGTAACTGCTCCTCAACCCCTGCCTGAAGATCTGAGATATTTACACATCACCACTGCCTGCACACTTTCACTTTCGTACAAAGTGGAGCTCCAAACTTGTTAAGAGGAAGGAAGATGAAGACCTTTGTGATGCTTTCTGCTTAAGTGAGTGTCCCAAGCAGTCAAAGCCCATCCTCAGCTCACAGCCCAAAGCACAGCACGTAGCCAGATCCTACCTGTCCTAGACGCTTCTGTCCTGCCCACACAGATGTATGGATGATCTTCAGGAAGAGCTGTCCAGTTCGGGGATTGAAGATGAAAATGGCTCCATTGATGGGCTTTGTGGTCAAATTCCCTTCAAAAGTCTGAAAAAAGAGAGTGAAAGTGAAAAGTACAGAGAGGTAAACGTAGCCTGGCCACACCCTGACAACAGCCAACACATTATGTGACCATGATGATGCCCAAACTCCCATCATGCCTTCACGAGCACTCCAAGCACAGGGTATTTCCAGTCCTTGCCTTTTCCCCCTGCAGATACACCTGTGGCCTCACCTTGTGAATGGTCACTCTGTACACATTGGTGTCATCCACAAACCAGATGATCTGGTTGGAGAAGAGCTCTCCATAGTTCTGGGAGGAGAGGTATGGTTCTGTGGGTTCAGAGGAGTACAGTTGCAGGCCCTTGCGGATTCGTTCTCTCAACACATAGAGTGCAGGATTTGCCTTCATGATTTTGGCCATAGCCTGCTGGATCAGAGGTTTGCTCCCTGGGAACCAGTTCCCATAAGCACTGAAGACAAAAAAAAGCACAAGACCTACTTGTTACCATTAGCTCTGAGATGAAAAGACAATAGTCATGCACAAGTCCCCCCAGATGTAGCAGCCAGGTGCCTCTCTGCCTGCTGATGACCGCTGTGTGATTTCTGTTGTGATGCACTCAGGAGCTGCTCACCCTACATCTCTCCTCAGTAGGAAGTCACAGCATGCACATGCTGCAGCCCCAGAAAAGCTCCACCTTCCCTAATAAGCAGATTGGAGCAAAGCTTTGCTTACTGTGATTTCCCCTCTAGTTTTTCAGTGAAGAAACTGTTGCCTTCACTTGTAGGGAACCTTGAAACCTGTCCTTCAGCTCCAAGAACAGTCTGACAGAAATGACTGGTGAGTTGGGAGAACTGAACTGTTATTACTCAATAAGCAGACATCAGGCAACTCCAAAAGATGGCCTCATCCCATTCACTGCCTACCTCCAAGCTTCCACCTTCTTCCCTCATCCCCTTGCCTGCAACACAGCCCCCTCTGGAAATGCCCCAAGACACAGCCAGAACTCCCAGCTACAGCTGAAGAGCAGAAGGCTCAGCTCTCACCTGTGCAAGTTGTAGGCCAGATCAATGGCAATGAGCACCCCAGTGGGGGATGGGTAGATGCTCATGTTGTCTGTGGTGTAGTCCAGGAACTTGGCTCTGGCGTAGCGCTCAATGTCATGGGAGTCATAATCCCCCCAGCGCAGCTGGATATCGATCCAGTACTTCTGAGTGGTGGTGCTGTCCATCACATCTCTGAGGAGGAAGCAAGCCACAACAACTTAATCCTCACCTAAACCCTCCTGTAGTTGTTGCATGTCTTTGACAGAGTGACTGCCACCAAGTTTGAACACTGAAGCTGGCTACTGTTTGTGTATCATCCTGATAAGTGCCTCTGTTGCTGTCTTCACACAGCAGCTGAGTGCAGAAGCTGTGAAGAGAAACCCTCAGCCAGTGGGGCTCAGCTGCAGGTTTAAACAAAGCAGCACAGTTACTGCTCTGCTGTGGAGTCACAAGGGCCATCTCCTCCAGGGTCTCTCTGGTGAGGACTGAATACAGCACCAGTGCACAGAGTGTCCAATTGACTCCACATTCTGCTCCTAGACAGCAGCACAGCTTTGTGGGGTTTCTTGAAGAACCTTTCAGAGCTCTTGAGCTCTGGCTCAGGGGAAAGCTCAACCAGATGTGGGAACAGGAGCAAAGGCAATCTTAGTGTTCTGCAGAAGGCAGAACTAGGAAGTGCTGCAACCCAAACAAGCCCTGCACTTTGTCAGTATGACTGTGTCCTCTGTCACCAAAGAAAACCAACCCCAAGGGCCCAAGAGACAGGGTTTTGTCTTGGGATGAAAAACTCATCAGCTCTGCTCTGCAGCAAGATCAAGGAGAGGGAAAAGAGAAAGACTCACTTGGAATCTGCAAGCAATGATGGACGTGACACATTCCACTTGTAGGAAGCAAAGAGAAGGATATCTGCACAGGAGGAATTCATCTTGTATGACTTCCTGGGATGGATGGTCTCCTTCTGCACCGTCTCAATCTCCAGAGCATCCAGCTCTTGATCAAACACCTGGGCAAAGGCAAAGATCAGCTGGGTTGCTTGGATACAGTTTAAGAATCTCTCCTCAACACAGAGCTACAACAGGGGTCTAGGAAAATCCCATTTCCTCCTGTCGAAATGCTGAAGGAGGGGCAGCTCTACTACAATCCTTGGGACAATCTCTGCTGCTAGCAGCAGGCTGCTGGTGCACAGGGAACACTGCACTGACACCAACCTGACACAAATCCATCACAATGCTCTCATGGATCTTTTGCCACAAGTGAGCTCGGAAAATCTGAATGAGAGAAATCTTCAGCGTGGGGATCTTGCCGTGCATAAAGATGCCTGTCAAATCCAGCTGCACCTGGAACCCAACATACACCTGCAAAGGAAAAGCAGTTGTGAGAACAGGCAGCAGCACAACTGACCAAGCTCAGAAATCAGACCAGCTAAGGAGGTTTAGTTCAGGAGAGGTTCCGAAGAATGAAATCGATTAACTGCTCCTGTTTCGTCGAAGTTCCTACAGGTACAAACTTGAGGTACTTACATTGGCTCTGTTAATGGTAGGAGACCACCACAGGGTGAATCTTCTGTTTGGAATTTGGTTCAAACCCGATCTCTGGGCATTTGTCAGCTTCTTCCACTTCATGGACTCCTCAAAGCCACTGGCCTTCTCCCTAGGAAGGGGCAGGCAACCAACTGTTTAAGATGTCCCTCGTCTCTACTGCCTGCCATGCGGCACATGGCATAGAGGCTGGGAGCACACACAGAGTGTTGTGTTCATGCAAAGAAATTTCCATGGATACGTGTGCTGAAGTTCAGCTACAGCCCAATCCCAGGTGCCCTCACAACTGATCCATACATTGTGCTCAACTGATGACTGCAAAACAGCAAAGGCTCAACAAGATCAGGGCAGCCTGAGCTGAGGACTCCTGGGGCAGCACTAAACTCGAGCTTACAAGACAAGGTCATATCAAAGTTTCTCTTACCAGAAAAGACCTTCCCATGTTGGGAAGTAAGTGCCCTTGAACAGAGTGTGCTCCAGGATGCCTTCCACTCCCCCAAGTGCTTGGATCATGTCTGTGCGGTAGTTGTTCAGGTTCCAGAGCTTCCCATCGTGGCGCTGATGCGTCCACCAGAACGGGTTCTGCTTCAGGACCTGGAGATGACACACACCAGTGAGCAGCTTTGTACTTGCATCCTTTAAGCTGGCTGCACTAACTGCAGGAACTAATAATGATGATGTCAGCAACTTTGTACCCTCAGTCTTGGAGGACACAGTTCACGTACAACATGAGTTCAGTCAGAACTCCTGTGCAAGCAGGGTGGTACTGCTGGATGGGCTCCAAGGTAGTATTTTTATCTCTCAGGGACTGGCCTTTTACAGATATACTATAAGAGGCTTAGTAATATAGTTTCCTACTGTTACTAGAACTTAAGACTTTGGAATATCTGTTTTGG
The DNA here is from genome assembly GCA_013396675.1 of Eubucco bourcierii. Taxonomy (NCBI): domain Eukaryota; kingdom Metazoa; phylum Chordata; class Aves; order Piciformes; family Ramphastidae; genus Eubucco; species Eubucco bourcierii. The sequence goes on along the minus strand of VWZE01017713.1, from coordinate 381,515 downwards.
GATGTTTTTTCCCCCCTCTCTAGAACTGATTTAATACCTGCACTAGTTGTGGTGCTCAAAATCTGTCAAAATGCTCCAGAAACAACTAGCTGCAAATTTTGGAGAACTTGGGCTCAACAGCCTCTACTAGACTCAGCACATGGGTCTAAGCTCTTCTGCACCAGGCAGACAAGGAAGAGCATCTGCAGTGATGCAAAGTGAAAGGGCATTGTCTGCAACGTGCACCCAAACCTCACACTCAGCCACAGAAATTCCCAGTCACTACCTGATACTGTTTGAAGTCAGTCCTGACTCTCCATCCTTTATCATAAGCCAGGGTGTGCCTGTCCTTCTGGAAAAGGGTGTTAATCCGAGGAATGCCCCTGTCCCATGAGTCCTCCAGATCCTCCAGCGTCAGACGCCTGCAGAGACAAAAGCCCCACACTTGGTTAACTCTCTGTTCGACAGAAATGCATTACTGAATATTTCAGGTGATGAGATCACAGAACCCAGAGACAGTGCAAGACTTCCCAGCACAGGTTGTGCTCAGCCCCAGCGAGAGCAGAACACACCTGTTCTGGGCTATGGCCTCCTGCCGCTTCAGGGCGTACTCTGCCCACACCCTCTGTGAGTCGATGAATTCACTCTCCCAGGGCTGGATGTAACGATACAGATTTGGGATGAGTTGGTCCTCCTCGTGACTCATTCCCGAGCGGAAGTGAGTGATGCCAACATCTGTCTGCTTGGACCACCTGGTGCAAAGAGGAACAAGAGTGAGGTAAGAAAGACAGGACTTTGAAGGTGACGCTGCCACAACCTGCTGTTCCTTGCTCAGTAGAATTGAGCCTTCTCAGTTATTTTCATGGGAAAGAGCACCTAACAGATCACTCCTCCACTGCAGCTGTCAGAGCAGCACAACTCACCTCAGGTCAGACTGTGGGATGAGAACGTGGCCCATGGAGAGCATTCCCAGTCCCCCCAGCTCTTTAGGGGTGTAAAACACCACAGGTGGAAAACGGCTGGGCATTTTGGAGTTCAGACCAATCTTGATTCGAGTCTGGATTTTATTCTCACATTTCACTAGCAAATCAAGCAGCTCCTGAGTATTTACAACAGCTTCCCTGAAGTAGGTCATCAAGCCAATCAGAGCTGTATTCCATTTATTGACAATCTAGAAAGGAAAGCAAAGGATCCATTCTCAGTCTGTTCTCCAAAGATGCACAGGAACCTCTGCCACACATCACCTTCCCACCTTACCTTAGTGAAGGTTGTGGAGCCAGAGGCCATGAGGATCTGCCTGACTCTGTTGTGAAACCTCTGCATAGACTCATCATCCACACGCAGGAAGCACTGAGCTGTGCGCTCCTTGGTGACCTGCAAGAGCACAGGAACATCAGCTCCTTCCTGGGGGCTCCCTCTCCAATACACACACGGTAAGACAAGCTCTTGCCATCAGGCACTTATGCAACATAGGAAGAGGCTGAACAGCAGCTCTACAAATTCAGGGCCCCTAGAACACTCAGACAAGGAGTCCCCACACCTCCCAGGAAGGAAAGGCCATACTGAGTCCATTTTAACCCTGTCTGCTAGTGGTCCCAGCGACAGAGCTGGCAAACGTGCCAGAACCATAGAATGCCAGGTTGGAAGGGACCCCAAAGATCATCTGGTTCAACCTTTCTAAGTGATAGTAGAGCTGAAGTGATCTGGCTCAGCATCCTGTAAAGCTGAGCCTTAAACCTGTGCAATGTAGGAGAATCCACCACTTTCCCTAGGAGACAACTGCAATGTCTAACTGTTCTCACAGTGAAACATTTTCTTCTGGAGTCCAGTTAGAATCACCGCAGGAGTAACTTGTACCTGTAACTTCTTGTCTTTTCCATGTGACTCTTTGGAAAAAGGGCACTCTCCATACTCTTGGTAGCCAAGTTCTATCTACTGCTACATGGCAATAATGTCATCTTCTCTTCTCAAGGCTGAAAAAACTCAGCTATAAGCTGTGCTCTGATGCCAGGGTCTGCTCTCCCACCTTGTCAAATCTTCCCCCTACCTCATTCTGCAGGTTCCAGACACCATCCTTGTGGGTGAACTCCTCATAGCTGGTACGGCACTTGGGCAAGATGCGGCACTCAAACCCACACATGTTGAACAGAAGGTTGGGGTTGTCCTTGCTGTACACAGACACAAAGCTGTTCTCCCACTGCACGGTGGTGACTGACCGAGGCAGGCGGTTCTTGATATCCCAGAACACAGCACGGCCACTGGAAAACAAGATGTGCACATGGACAGGTTGGCTCTTAGTGAGGCAAGATGTAAACTGAGCAAGTTCTCAGTGACCTGCTGGCTCTGTAGCCCCTAAACCCACCACATGCTGTCAGAATTACAGCACAGACCCCTCATCTCCTCTCATTTATCTTCCTGAGCACACATCAGTCTCCAGTGGTTATTTATTACAGGGAACTTTCCAGGCTGCAGCACTCACAGGTTCACATCATGTTTCATGAGGCGCATCCGAGCATCCCGAGGCCAGCACTTCTTGTTGTTGTAGCCAACGATGTTCTCGTTATTGGGATCTGGATGCTCTGTCAGGTATCGCTGAATCAAGTCTCTGGCCTCATCTGCTGTAAACCTGCAAAGGCACAGAAGTGGATCTGGAGTTACACCAGCTTCTTAGAACATCACCCTGACAGCTAAGGACTTGCTCAGGGAGGTCATGGACACTCGTGGGGCTCTTCAGCCTGGAGAAGCTTCGAGACCTTGTAGTAGCCTCCCAGTATCTGAAGGGGGTCTACAGGAAGGCTGGGGAGGGATTATTGACAAGGTCTTGTAATGCCAGGACAAGGGGCAATGGGTTTGAACTGGAAGTGGGGAGACTGAAACTAGATCTTAGGAAGAAGTTCTTTACAGTGAGGGTGGTGGAATGCTGGAACAGGTTGCCCAGGGAGACTGTGGATGTTCCCTCCCTGGAGGTGTTCAAAGCTAGGCTAGATGAGGCCTTGTTCTAGTAGGAGGTGTCCCTGCTTATGGTGGGGTGTTGGAACTCGATGATCTTTGAGGTCCCTTCCAACCTAAACCATTCTATGATTCGATGTCCTGTCCCTGGAGGTGTTCCAAGGCCATGCTGGATGAGGCAATCTGGTTTAGTGCAAGGTGTCCCTGGCCTTTCATTAGCACTGAACTGAGAAAGCCAGAGAAAGCATGTTCTGGAAGTCTGGCAGCTCAAACATTCCTATCTTTCTCAGGAAAGGCAACCAAAGCCTGGAGTAGGAGCATACTATTCCCAGCTTCACAGCATCTACTGCAAGATGCCAGAACTAGAGTTCACCTGAGGAAAGCAAGACCCCAAAGGTCTCACCTGAAGAAGATGTGGATCCGGTCGATGTATCTGCAGAAGAGGCGGATGGGATGAGCCACCTCGGTGGCAATGTCTTGGAAGCTGAGGAAGTCATTTGGCATCTGGGGAGGCCCAGCCATCTCACTGGCACGGTGCAGACCCAGCACCAGCAAGTCCATCACAAGCCCATAGTACTGGACAATGAAGGAAGCAAACTGCAGCCCACGAATAATCCCATAGGAGTTTGTGTGATTCATGTCCTGAGGAAACGAAAGGGAATGGTAAGAACCTGGCACAATACATCACAGACCTCTAACCTGAGCACATGCTCTTTAGCAGGACCCAGAAAGGTTCTTCCCTCATCACTTCTCTGACAAGTCTTGTGTTCCCTCCTCCTCCACAGGTCTAAAACCTCTCTATTTTGCAGCCCACATAGTCCCTTTCCTGCTAGAAATCATCACCTTGTAGTTGATCACCACGTTGTTCTTGGCTGTCATGTAGTCAGCAATGTTGTGATCAACAATAAGACGCAGCAGCCTGTTGAGCAAGGTCAGGTCAATCTTCTCATACATCTTCTCAAATCGAGACTCCAGCATCACATTGCATTCACCTTCACTTGTTTCCCAAACATCTTGCAGATTGTTAATGCCTGAGGAGTCAAACAAGCTTGTCACATGATTTGACACATCAGAGTGCAAAAGCAAGCATCCTCCTGGGCACCTAAGTCAAGTCAAGGGTTCCTATCCCTGTAATGCCTGAAATTTATCAGCCTTTAGTCCTTTCAGTCTAGCCAGAAATGGGAAAAAGAGTATGTCACCAACCACCAATGCTGTGGAAGTTCTCCTCCTCCAGTATATACATATGTGTATTAACCTACAAAACATACTCCCTGACTGCAATCACTATCGACTGCAAGTTGCAAATAGGTAAACTCAGCTCCCAAAGGGACTTGGAAGCAAGATCCCACTAAGAAAACTCATGTCCACATGAAACACAAGATGCCACTAACCTTGGCACCACTTGTACACCAACAGTGGAGGAGGTTCAGTGTCAGCAGGTTTAATCCATGGAGGAAAGAGTCTTCGCTTATCAGCCTCATACCACAAGTACTGATCCAGGTAAGCATCTGTGATTTTCTCCAAAGGCTCAACATCATAGACAGGAACTAAGTGGCTGTAGAGATCCATGAACTCAATACCCACCTGAAAAAAGAGAAGAGGCAAAACTGAGGCTTATGGCTGACAGAACACAAAGTCTTAGGGCCATTCAGTTCCCGAGTGCAGTGTTAACTTTTGTCACCACGTGGCATTCACCAGCACACTCACCTCTTTGAAGGCTCTCTGAGTTAGGAGGTGTCGTTTGATTCTGGACAGAGCTTCGTGGGGGTTATCATAAGCCTGTTCAATCAAGCCCAGTTCCTCTCTCTGTGACTGATTCAGGCGAGATTTCACACTGAAAGTCAGAAAGAACAGCTCATGCACCTTAGCATGAACATACTAACAGCCACTGTATGAAACTGCTGAAAGCTGTTATTCCACCAAGCAGATCAAGATCTGCAACTCTTCACAATCCACATCCCCAAGCTAAGGAGCACAGTGCTGCTTTTGCCCCAAGTGGCAAAGGCCATGAAGAACCCCCAGTCAATCTTGGCAGTACCACAAACTACAGCCTTTACCAGCCCACTGGGGGAAACTTAGCCACATGCTTGATTCCAGGAGTAATAGAGAGTAAAGCATCAGGAGCCTTTCCCAGCGCTGGTATCTGCCCCTGCAGAACACAACTGCTCCCAATTGCTTACCTGTAAGCTTCCTTCAGCCTCTCTAGGGCTAATATGAGCAACTTGGTGTCGTGCTTGTAGGACAGTGGGGGGAAAGGAATGGGTGAGAACCTCCTGCTTTCCAGCCAGTGCACTGTGGTGGTGTACACAGCAACAGCCTCTTCTGCAGTGATGTAAGGCCCGTCCTGCAGAACCACACCATCACCATTAGTCAGTGAAAGCTTCCCTATGAAAACAGCACCAATTTAGGCAGCCTCAGGCAGGACATAAGTACCTTCAGGTAATTATGCTGCCGTTCCTGCTCAGCTTTCAAGTAGAGCCTGGTCAGCCGGCCCAGGTTCTTCTTGCAGACAGTTTTGTCTACAGTGGCACCCCGGCGGATCCGCTCCCTGTTGTAGTGAGCTGTGTTTGTCCACCAGTCAGCTTTTGCCTTCACATACCTCAGGATCATGTTCTCAATAGGAGTTGGCAGCCCTGGCACCTGGGGAGGAACAGCAACTTGAGAAAACCAGGAGTAGGAACCTTCGACAACAGCAATTCCACCTGGAAGGTCTTAAAATTGAAGTAAAAGGCCAAGCGAAAGCCTCACCTTCCAGGGGATATTGGCTTTCCAGCACCGCCAAGCTTCACTCAGGTGCTGCAGGATGGTTCTGGCTTTGTTCTGCTTGATTCCTTCTGGCATCATGTCCAGAATGTCATGCATAACAGCTGCCCTCAGCTCCAGGTCAAAGTGAGACTCCACACGCTGCTTTGTGACAGTCTTTGCTACACCCTTTGAGTGACGACCTGGAAGAAGTAAAGTACTTCAGCAGGTCACTGACAGCGACCACTGTCACTGCTCCTTTTCTTCCCACTACAGGAGTGCAGGATGTCTGTAGAAATACCACAGAAACTACCACACCAGTGATGTGCTTGGAGTAGATGATTAGGAGACTATAGACCTGGGAATCCCACTTCCATTTGGAATCTGTCTTGGGGACACTGCTCTCTTAAAGAACTCCAAATCAGTCTGGAGTATGGATACAGACCACCACTAAGAGCAGAAAACTGAGTTCCAGCTGGCAAGTAATCAGCATTAATCTTCACCACGCTCTCCACCTACATCCAAATTTACATAGACTGCTGACCTTCAAACTGCCTGGCCAGCAGATTCCCCAGCCAGCGTTCCAGTAGTGGTGTGATGCCCCTCATGAAGAACAGCCATACCCTCCAGCCTGGAGCCCAGAAGCCACAGCCAGGACCTTTGCCCACAGGCCCCTGGAAGAAGAAAGAATGTGGTAATATCAGGTCACTTACTGACACTCCAGAACCTTGTTGCTCAGACTATGTGGAGCCACCAACACGTGGAAAGGTGGAACTTACTGTGTTAAACCTGTAGTAGATGAGATGTTTCAGGTCCTTGCACATACGAATCTGCCTCATCAGTTTGTACTTGTATCGGTACATTCCTGTCAGCTGACCCACATGGGCAAAGATGTACTGCAAGCCATCTGCCAACTGGGACACAGAGAGCACAGTCAGAGGACAACAAACACTACACACACTGCCTCAAGAAGCCAGCTTTAATTTTATAGCTGGGGGCAAAGTGTATTAAGCCAGATAAAGCTCCTAATGTTGACTCTCCAATGATCAGTTCTTATAAGCTAGGGTGAAAGTAGAATTTCACACCACGGTGAATGCTTCTCCCTTTTTTCCAAAACACTGCTGCATTCAGTCATTTTCACACAATGGTTTGGATTGGAAAGGACCTTAAAGATCATCTAGTTCCAACCCAGACACCTTCCACTAGACCAGGCTGCTCAAGGCCTCATGTGATCTGGCCTTGAATTGCTCCCTGGAGCACCCCATTTTGGACATCCCTTCCCTGAAGCATCCCGTTTTGGGCATCCTACCCAAGTATTTGACTCCTCCCCTCAACTTCCCTTCCTCACCATTCAAAAAAATCAAGTGAAAAAAAATGAGCCCACCTGGAAGGCATCCACATTTCCAAGTCTGTATTGGACGTGGCTGTCCACCACCAACTTTGTCAGCCGCAGAACCTCTCGGCAGAGATGGAAAGCATTACCAAAACGAGACTTTTTCCTTTCCTGGAAGAGACAAAACCCCAGAATTTATGTAACCATGTAACACAAGAATGAAAACAGCTCAAATTCAGTCCAACTGTACAGCAACTGATCAGCTGAGGCACTGCCTTATCATAACGGTTACTTAACAATCTTCAGCTGCACTTTATTTTGGAGTGCATTAACAGCTAGACCAATACCTTAGTGGTGAGGGTCTTCACGGGCTTCAGGTTGAAGTTGTAATCCAAGTGAAGGTAGTTCAGGTTCTTCCTGTGGATCAGCAGGTTGAGCATATTGTAGCCCTGGCGACACACCTGCAGGCCAACTTCCACCCAGTCCAGCTTTGTCGACTGGAAAAACTTCGTAGCTTTGAAAGAGCGGAACAGATACCTGGAGAGAGCCAAGAGCATTATCAGCTGAGTCCCCCACACAGAGCAGCAGTGCCCCACTGAGCAGACCCCACTTACCTCTTCTTCTGGGCTTTGGGGGGTCTGTGCTTGAGTGCATTTAGAACATAGTACTTCAGCAGTTTCTGGTAGGAGACTCTCACTTTCACTGGTTGGCCTGCTGGGCAGTGCTCACGATACCTAAGGATAAATTTGACTTCAATTTTTTCAGGTAATTCACAGTCCTTAAAGAATAACCTCTCATAAAATCTCTAGAAGCCAGGAACAAGTCTCTAGAAACTATCCTAAAGTCTCCAGAAATCAGTCACCACAGGGTAATAGTGTCATGATCACTAGAACATTCCTTCCCCCAGGAAAGAACTCACCAGTTCTTAACCAGTGGGATATCAAGAGCTCTCCGAGTCCTCCCAGACCTCAAGTTGAAGGGTCGTGGGGCCCACAGCAGAGCAATGCCATTGGCTGTGTTATCTGTGTAGAGTGGGGTATCCTTCAGGAAAGGTTCCACAAACTCTGGCAGTTCAAACTCTTCATCATCATCAGGCAATGGTTCCTGGCTCTGAAATTCAGAAACACCACACAACATTTGCTCCCTGGTTGCTTCAGCTCAGTTTTCAGAGTTAAAAAAGTGAAAACCAGTTCTTTGCTGTTGAGGTAGAAGTGTGAGAGGGTTAAGTATCAAAGAACCAACAAGTATTCCACAAGGCCCTGGTGGGCCTTAGAACTAACTTTGACTACTAGACCCTGAGCTAGGTACTATGGAGGCAAAGGAGATACCAGTTCCATGAAGGGCAACCAACAAGGTAAAGAACCTATGAGAGACTCCAAAATGACACTGTTAATCATGTACTGGGGTCTAACTCAGAGGCCAAAGGAGACAGCTTTGTGCAACTCTGCAAGTAGACAAAGACTACAAATGACAAGTATGAGAGGCTTTTTTTGTGAAAGGGCTACTACTTTCTCCTGAAGTATCTATGAGTGCCACTATCAGAGGCAAGGCTGCAAACAAAGCCCCACCACCTCCACATGTAGGGCCCTCCTAGGGAGTGACTCACCTTGACAGAATGTCTGTGTGAAATAGGGTTGATCAGGGGATCGAAGTAGAAAGCTGGGAGATCAGGATCCTCTGTCTTAATGAAAACAACATTTGGAGTATGATACCTACAAGACAAACATGCATTGGAGCATCCCAATAGTTTTCCCCTTCTCTCCCTGGCTCCTGAGGCTGCTGCACTTACCAGGTCAGGTGGACGTGGTGTGGCAGGTTATTGTACAGGTATGGAAAAGCAATTTTGTACTCTGTCCTGATGGGCTGCCTGATGATAATCTTGTTGATGTCATTAAATTCATTCCAGTCTTCATCCCTCAAATGAGACAAGAAGAAATAGTTGTAGGGGCACTTAGAGGGACAGAAAGGCAAACATTTCTGATGGAAGACAAAGTACCAGGGCTTTTCTTTCAGCCTTCTCTCCACATTAGCAACTGTTCAGTGTCCAAATCAGCAAGCACATCACAGACTTAATGTTGAAGTGAGCAAACACCCAGGAATAGCTCATCCAAGGCAAGACATCTGATAACAAATGAACCTTCCCAGCCCTTTTCGCAGATAACCCTTTGTCCTTCCCTCCCAAACACAATACTTACTGAAGGTTAATGTCTCTAACAAGAGGCTCAAACTTGGGGCCTCCAGGAATAGCCATGTTCAGTGCCTTGGAAGTAAAGAAGGCCTTCAGGTCAAACAAATAGAAATAGTTGTCATCCACAAGGTCAGTGAGCAGCTGGTTGGCCAGTCGGTACAGCGTGGACATCATTGGCAGCGTGAACTGCCAACGCTGGTAGGTTGAACCATTTACATACCTGCAAGAGAACAAGGCACAGACACTCACTGCACAGCCAGAAGGCAACTGGGCCTCTACCAAAGGACCAGAAATAACCAAACACCTTTTGCCACCCACTGTTTGCTGAAAGCATCAAGCACAGGCAAACACATAGGCCCCTCTAGACAGAAACTATGGACTACACCTAGCCAGAAAAGAACCACCTATACCAGTTCCTCTCTTCCTCCATAGCCAAACTGAAACAACATCTGTGAACTCAGCAAATGCCAATTTAAATTCCAACCAGACAATCCAGGCTATTGTCTTTATGGTATAAGTAACATCAGAGTTTTAGCAGTTAGCTGGACAGCAACCTACTGAGCAGTGAGGCCTTGCTTGCCCTGGCTGGATGCTGAAGATAAAGAGGTAGAACTTCACCACGATCTGGTTCTCCCTCTCATCCTTGAGGGATGTGTTTTGTCTCCCCACCAACATCACACACAGCCCAGTACAACACAACCAAAGGTAATATGCTGCTACATATAGGCAATTTATGCAGTGCATTTGTTTTTCCCCCTCTCATAGTTAGCCACCAGAGGTGCACCTACTTCCTGTTGTCCTTCAGTGGCTGGTGGTCATAGAACCAGTCCAGCACAGGGGCATCCTCCTCAGGATCCAGCTCAAGCTGAATGGCTTCCAGGGGCTCCACATCCAGGATGTTATCAGCATAATCCAAAGGGGGTTCTTCATCATCAAATGGGGGAAACCTCATCCTCTTGAAGTGACGCCGATCCCTCTTCTCTCGCCTCATCATAATCCACATTGACCTGGCAGAAACAGAGACCATTAAATGTCACTTATATTATGAATGCAGAAGTGTTTGCTCAGAAGTTCCCAGCAAGGTGAAGGAAGAAGGCACTTACCCCCACTGAGCAATGTACACTGGCTCTATGACCCAGGGGATCTCGTTCACAAAGGAGATGGCGCCTGTGATATGGTACAAAACTGGAACATCTCTGATTTGCTCCCAAGGCATGGGCATGTTCTCCAAGAGCTTCAGAACAGCATGAGGCATGTACTTCAGGGCACTGCAATGACAGACCAAGGAAAATCACCTGACACAAGCCAAATTGCCTCTTGACCTCTCACTCCTGAAAACTGCTCATCTAACCTATTGATAAAGGTCTCCAGTGATGAATCCACAAACTTCCTACTACCTTTTTGCTTTATCCATCTCACCAGCATTTTTTTTTCTAGTGGTTTCTGACAGACCTGTCATGCATTGAACATTACAAATTAAATAGAAAGACTTCAATTGAGTTTCTGGAGTTTTTATGGCTAGCTGTAAGTTAGTGCAAGGGATTGTGAGCTGCACTGATGGCTCTCTGAACCCAAACAGCAAAGGAGCACTAATGCTTTTTACTCTTGCAGAAAAACACATGCTGGGACTGTTATAATTTCCTCCAACTTCTTCTAAGACAGTGTGTTATCCAGGATAATTCTCAAAAATTCAAAGCAACTTCCTTTGTTTATCCTCTTCTGGACTGCTACCCTTATGTAACTAGTTATCCCAGCCTGACTGAGCTACTCTGCTCCTTTGTACGCACAATCAATACGGAAAGCTGTTTGGAGGAGTTCTCCCATCAACGAGAACTTTGACAGGGCAGCAGAGGAGGACTCAGTTGAGCTCTATGTGTGCCCCATAGCAGGGGGCTCCTTACCCCAAGTAGACACGCTTGTCGTGACGGAACTTCCTGTTGGTCATGTCACCGTGGTCGCGGATGATCTTCCGGACGTGCTCGGGGGGCATATCCTCTTTCTGCGCGTCCACAAAGCCAAATTTCCTCTTCTCTGCATAGCGCTTGGCCTGCAGCTGCTGCCATTTGCGGGCTGCAGGGACAGAGAGCGGCAGCGGGGTCAGGCCCGGCCCCGCTCAGGAGGATGAGACTGTGCAAGGGACGGCCATACCCACCTTTTTCCTGTAGCTTCTCCTCAGACATGTAGTCGGGTAACGGCGCCAGCGGGTTGGGCACCGGGGCGCAGCCGCCGCGGTACGGGAAAACGGCAGCCATGGCGACGCACCTGAAGGGGTGGAGAAAGGCTCAGGGTGCGGACAGGACCACCCCCGGCCTCCCCCGCGCCGTCCCAGCCGGCACCCCCCGCCCACTCCTCATCCCTATCGCCCCTCGTTTGCCCTCACCAGCTGCCGCGACGCCCCGCACTTCCCCACCACAATGGCGGCCCAGTGCCGTTGCCTCCGCGCCTCAGAGACCCGGATGTGAGCGGAGCGCACGGGCAGGGCGGCTGCCCAATCAGCTTTCGGTCTGCCTTGGAGACAGCAGGTACAGCCCATCAGAATGCGGAGGAGGGGCAGGAGGAGGGACCAAAGAGTGATGACAGAGAAATTTGTGTCCTCAATACACTTCCGGTGGGACTCTCGGCTTTCTCCGGTCCCGCCCTTTGCTACTTTCGATTGGCGAAGAGAAGCAGCGGTGGCAGCTCAACGCCGGCTCTGATTGGACAAATGGGTGGTACAGATCACCCCACGGCAGCTCTAGGGGGCGCTGTGGCGCAGACGGCGTGCCGTGGGGTGCGGGAAGCGGGTTGGATGCACCGCAAAGTGGGGCTGCCCCGTGGCGGGGCTGGGACCTAGAGCATCCCCTTAGTGAAGGCAATACCCGCGTCAGCCACGCCTGTTTTGCATCGTTCCCTCCGGGCCTGAGCTTTCCCTACAGCCCCAGGCTGAGCAGGATGACTGTACTTTCTAGAGCCTCCGAGGAGCAACGCACCCCCCAACCCTAGTACTGTCACCGTATAATCAATCATAGAATTGCTTTCATTGGAAAAGACTTCTGAGATCATCAAGTCCAACTATTGACTAAACATTACTGCGGCCATTAAACTATATCCCAATGTGTCGTGTCTGTGTTCTTGTACACACCTCCGGGAATGGTGCCTCCACAACCTCCCTGGGCAGCCTGGTCCAATGCCTGACCACTCTTGCAGAAAAGGAAATTTTCCTTAAACCTAGACCTCCCTGGCACAAGTTCAGGCAGTTTCCTCTTGTTTTATTACTTGATACTAGGGAGAAGAGACTGACCCCTACCTCGCTCCAGTCTCCTTACAGGTAGTTGTAGTGAATAAGATCTCCACTTGGTGCCTGCTTCTCAGCCCCCAGCCCGTCTATGCTAGGCTCAGTGAGTAGCCACAGACCATCTGGCAGCTCACCTTAGGGCTTTGGCAGGGTGAGGGGTCCATGGGTGTTCTCCAAGCTGTAGAGAGTATTGTCTTGGGGTGTGGGATGGGGTTGGAGGAGGTGCAAGTGTACGGGCTGAAGTGCAAGTGCACAAGCTGAGGTGTATCTCTCTGGTGACTAATTCTCTGATGGGGACATTCCCTTTAGCCCTGTGAACCCCTGTATGGGGCAGTTAGAGGGCAGGTCCCTTCCCAAAGCCCTTCAAGCCAGTGCCAGGACATTTTCCATCAGGGTTGCCCCTCAGAGGTGGTAGAGTCACCATCCCTGAGCTGTTTAAAAAGAGGCTGGATGAGGCACTTAGTGTCATGGTTTAGTTAACTAGCAGGTGTTAGGTGATGGGCTGGGCTTGATGATCCTGAATCCAACCTGATTAATTCTGGGATGGATAAGCACAGGGTACTTCCATGCCTGGTCACGGGGATCTGTACAGCCATTACTTAACCCATCATAACACTGTGGGGAAATCATGTCTGATAGGAGGCTCCCAACACAGGCTTCTGTGGCCCTTGGACACACATGCCTTGGGGTGCACGAGATCCACATGACAGCAGGAATGCGGTAACACAATCCAGGCCTTGAGAAACACCCCTGGAGTGAGAAGAGGCTGGAGGATACAGCCAGCATTGCTGAGCGGGTGCAGAGGCTGCACTAAGGTCAGGGATCAGTGGAGCAGCTCCTGAGAAACCGGGAGTCAATGATTCAAACCAAAGAGAAATCTCTGGCTGCCAGCTCTGCTCTGGCTAGGAGCTGTGACTGCAGCGGAGTACTGCTCGAGGTGACAAACCCAAACACCGAGTAGGTATCTCCAGTACCTGCAAGCTTCCCTGTGCTCTCCACAAATAGAAACATAAGCAGCTTTGGCCACGAGTCATCTCCAGCCTCCCACTGCCCACACGTATCACTTGTCTTTCCCTGCCCAGGCAGAAATGTGTCTATTCCTTTGTTTTCCTCCTCGAAACAAAGTGCCACCAGCTCCAAGCAGTGAGTTGTTTCATCCTGTCCCCCAGCTTTTCAAACTGAAGGAGAGATTTTTGAGTTAAAGGTTATTTGCCACACAGAAAGCATGACAGACCCAGTGAATTTCTCAGAACCATTTACACGTAATCCTGAGTGGGATGATCTTGCTTTTATAAATGGCACTGGGCTGCTGGGGAACAGCTCAGTGTGTGGGAATTGGTGGGGAAAAGGATATGTGGAGTAAAAATTAAAAAAAAAAAGAAAAAAAAAATCTGATTCCTTGTCCTAGGAAGCCTTGAGGGGCAGAGTGAACCACAAGGATCTAGCTTGCTGTAGGCTGGCATCCAGTGCTGGGAATGAGAACAGGGAAGCCATGGGCTGAGTGCCCTGCCTGCAGCCTGCCCCATTTCACAGCCATCACCTCTCTAACCCCATAGGTCACTAGCAGCTCAGTGCAACAGGGCTAAAGGTAGAGCTGTGATGGGAGCTGACACACATCCTGCCACCATTTAGCCTCCCAGTTGCCAGCCCCAGGGAAAGCACTAGGAGGACAGGAAAGCATCAGCAGGAACAGCAGAAACTTTCATTTTCCTCCATAGAAAGGAAGGGGTAGAAAAAGCCCAGGAGAGGTAGACTGTGCCAGCATGCAATGTGTTTTTACTCCATGGTGGGGAAATATAGGATCAGAAGCACTGTGCTAAGCAGTGACATCCCTGGAGCAGGCTGGGACGCTGAGTCCCTTGTCCTCCTCTAAGCCTCTTCTCCTCAGGCAGTTTCATTTGCAGACATTTATTAAAATCTTGTGTTAGTAAGAGCTCTTGCTGATGGGCAAGGGCATTACACTGGGCCGTGCAGCAGAACTTTCTGTTCCTGATACATTCCCAAATCCCAGCAGATGCCTTTGCCTGAAAACTCCACATCTGTGGGAAGTGACCATCACACGGCATCATCTCAGCCAGCAACTCACACCCTCCCGTGCTCATTTGTGGGCACTTAGTGTATCTGGGCGCAAAACAGCACAGAAAAAGCTCCAGTTGTCAGGAGGAGTTGGTTGCCCACCCCCAAGCATAACGCTGCAGCATCCACTGCCCTATGCTGTGTCCCCAGTCCGGCCCCCACGGCAGGCGGCAGCCCAACCAGGTAGGGCTCATCCTCTCCCTCCATCACCCACCTGGGACAATTTCCTTGGGGAGGACTCAGGAGCGCAGGGTTTGGCTTTTACTGGCCCTAGCCTCGAGGGCAAAGCCTTGAAGACTCTTTTCTGGTGGTGTTCCCGTAGGAAGTGCACAGAGAATGCAGGGCTGGGCGCTGCATCCCATGACGGATGGGATGCTATGGGCTGCAGCTCCGAGGGGGTTCGAAACAGGCTGTGGTGTTTGCATGTCCAGAAGAGCAGTGGAGAAACAGTGCTCTTCAGCTCCCTTCTTGACTCAGCGGTGCCTCGGGGAGCTGCAGGAGCTGTTGAGGCGTCTCTGAGCAGCTGCCAGTCATCCAGCCACATCACCCGAAAGCGCAGGGGGAAGCACGGACCCAGTGCTTGCTCCATGGGCACCTTCTCTGCCAAAGGCCAAGGATCTGCAGCCACTGTTAGTGCGGACCCTCAACTTAAGCTACAGAAACAGCCACGTTCAACCTCCGCTGTGCTTTGCTCTCCTCCTCCACGGGCTTGGGGCTGCTCATCCCCCGGACCCTGCAGGGTAGGGAGCTATTGATCCTTCGCCTGCGGCACGTCCCGGCTGCACTTGAAGAAGTCACTACGCAGCAGGCGGTAGAGGAGGATGATGTTCATGGGCGCCATGATTGCCATGCCTACTGTGCCCACAGCGTAGGTGGCCGGGGGCACGTTCTGGCGGTTGAGGAACAGCCAGTGAGCCATCCAGGCCAGCGTGGCGATGCGGAACACCACGTAGGTGCCCAGGTTGATGATGCTGTTGAGGCGGTAGCAAGTGGTGTGCACCAAGTTGGCCATGAGCAGGATCTGCCGCAGGTGGAGGAAGATGGAGTTGATCTCCACCAGTAAAGCCACCAGGGCAAACCCGACGTACTGATGGAGCAGCACTGCAATGCCGAAGCAGACAATCACCTGGGAATGAGAAAGGAGACAGGCTGAGCCCGAGGGCTGGTTGCTTTCAGCTGCTGCAAGCTGGAGACATCTATGCTTGGGCACAGTGTGGTGCAGAGGTGGAAATGGTTACCAAGCCAGCGCCAAACCACGGGTAATCACCCCACACATATCACTGCAGCATTGTAGCCTCCAGCCTGTGCTGCAGGCACAAGCATGACTACAAAACCTCCCCAGTGTTGCACGAAATCTGAGCAGGTTGGTTTTTTTTTTTCCAGTGGGAGCAGGACAAAACACTTATATAAACTCTAGGTTGGCAGAAAAGACAGAGCAGCCAGACCTATCCCTGCTTTTGTCACCTGGTTGTGGCCCAGCAGGTTTTTCTGTACGCAGAGAGCTGCTGAGTGGGGCAGGAAGAGAGATGTGTAGCCCAGGGCTACAGTTGCTGCTGGCACAGGGATTCTCCCCAGAAGAGGTATGCTGCAGGGATTAAGCAGCTTTGGCGGATCAGAGAGCCCCATGGGATGCCCCAAGTCTGGGCTGAAGCACCCTGGGGCTGCTGGATGCCGCAGCAGAGGACAGAGCTGCTGGGGGCAGAGCAGGGACGATTCCTGCCCCGCACCCTCCCTGCTGGGCACAGGAGACAGGCTCTGCCTGCCCACGCTTTAGTACACTCAGTCCTTTCTTCAGTTTATACCATTAATGCTGCTCTCTGTATTGGCTCTTTAATGAGATTATCTGCTCCCTGCTCCTTAAGTCACTGTCTTGGCCTGAATTAGCTCTATTGTGGAGATGACCTTTTAACTCACAAGCAGCAGTGGCAGAGCCACAGGGCTCATTGTGCTCTGCAAGCCAGCAGGTCTGACCATCACGTCCCCTGTCTCATCCCAGGTAGGTCCCGGTGCTGTCCCTGTCCCCCACTCCCAGGCCCTGCAGATCCCTGTGCCTTCCCTGTACCCTGAAGCATCTTTGCTGCTCAGCTCCAGGCTGTGCCACTACTCTGCCCTGCAGCATCCACAACCTTCCAGCATCCAGACATGGGAGGTGATCAAAAAGAAACCGTCACCAGGTGCAGCCAGCAGCAAGGCAGGCAGAGTGTACACTGGTGTAGGGCTCTTGCACCAAAGCTTCTCCAGCCACCTCAGCCCTGTGGCCATAGCTCTGACCCACACAAAAGGACAGCACCCCAGAGAGTGGGAGGTGGAAGAAAGTAATGTGCAGCCCTTTCTGGCAGGTACTCAAGTGGCCGAGAGCCATTAGGAGCTGAACTGCTTACTGGTGCCAGTGGGGACACCTGTGTCACTATCTGTCCACACCACTGTTAAGGATCAGCTTCCCAGCTCAGCCCCCTTCCCCCCCTCCTCTGTGCACACGCAGTGTTTTTCCCTACCCTGTCTTTGGGTGCCTTTCTGCAGACTATCAAAGAGTACACAAGTCCTGCAGGACCAAGATGAGCTCCAAACCTGGCTGTCTGGGCTCCTCTCTCCAAGCAGAAAAATCCAACAGATTGTTTGAACAGGCAACAAATACCCACAACAGCAACAGCAAGAGCACTGCACATGTTCCCCATCCCAGTTTCCCTGGGTACAAGTGCCAGAGTCTGTTCATCATAGAGTGGCTGAGGGACTCACCACGGAGTGATGGAAGAGCAGCTCCCAGGACTGATGAAGCTTCTGATTGCACAACATGTCCACAAAGTCTTCGAGGAAATAACCTGGGATCAGAGAGGCCATGAGCAAAGAAAGAGGGCAGGAAGGGCTATGCCAAAGGAAGCCTCCACCCCTACAGGCTCTGCACCCGACTGGGCTGGGCACCCCCTTCAGGGAAGTGATGGTCACAGCTCAGCCCAAACCCTAGGTGGGTGGTGAGTCACACACAGAGCAATCTCACATACAGCAAGAGAAGGAAACTGGTGTAGTTTGAGTCCCTCCTGCAATCACTCTGTAGGACATGCTCCAAGGGACAGGCACTAACTGAATGAGTGTTTGAATCTGCTCCTGGAGAAGGGTGAGATTGAAGGCAGCACACAGGCCCTCACCCACATTACCATCCCAGGATCGGATCCCACCCCATACAACCGTTAACAGCTGCAGGACTCTTTGCCATCAAACCAGCCCCATGTCAGCATTTTAGGTATTCAAGCCTTCCATGCTGAGAAACCTGTTCACACTAACCACAGAGCTGGTGACATCTGCAAAGAGGCAGGGAGGCTCCACACAGCCAGAAGATGCAAAGCTCCTGGCCTCCACATCAGCAGGTCTAGCTTGGTCTGCATCAACCTCCTATCACAGGCACTTCTGGGACGCCCTAAGCCCCGGCTGTCCCATGAGGATGGTGGCAGACAGCCTGGTGCCCAGTACCTCCTGGCTGCGGGTGCCCGGGGACAGAAAGGACCCACTGTCCTTGGCCAAGAATAGGACGATTGTCTGGAGTGCCTGAGCCATCGCTGCCTGCAACGTGGCTCAAAGGACATGTATCAGGTGCTGCTAAGCCCCCAAAGACCTCCCGAGGGTGCAGAACAGGGGGCAGCCCCCTCCCCCCTTCTCACCTACAGATACAGCAACCAGGCTGTGTGCCCCGGGTGGGTGTGTGCCCACCAGATCCTCGGACAGCTCAGGGTGGAGGCAGAACCTGTGAGGAGAGGCTTGTGAGTGGCAGGCAGCGCCTCTGGTTCCCAGTTCCCTTCCAGTATACAGCCGGTACTGCCAACACCCCCTGGAGCCCTCCTGTCCCCTTGGTCCCCCCGTGGCCACTCCTGTTCTTCAGTTCCCCCTCTTGGTGCCCCCTGTGCTTCGATCCCCTTGGTGCCTCTCAATTCCTCCCCTATCTTCCAGTACCTCATAGTGTCTAGGTCTACATCCCTCAGGGTCCCCCAACACCCCCATTCCCCCTCCGTCCCGGGTGGACCCAATCTCCCTCGATGCCCGCCATGGCCGCAGGTTCTCGTCGCGGTCCGTCGACGCCTCTGTTTCCCCACGACAGCCCGGTGCCCTTCCGCGGTCTCAGGAGCCCTCCGGGTTCCTGCGGTGCCCAGCCGCTCACCCGGCCAGCGCCCCGCCGCCGCTGAGCACACTGTGGGCCAGCGACGTCCAGATGTTGCGCCACTTCCAGCGGTTGCGGCGGGCCGAGGGCGGCGGCGGCACCAACCGCTCCAGCTCCCGGTTCAACAGGCGGAAAGCGGCAAAGGAACCGGCCACCACCAGCAGCCCCGGGCTAACAGCCATGGGCATCCACCTGCCCGCAGCCTTCCCCGCGCTCCCATCGGCATCGGTTGCGCTTCCCGACGGCTCCACCTTGCCCTGCCCCGAGGCCCGCCCCGCCGCCGCCCCGGGCACCGGCATCGCCCCGGCACCGCCCTGCCGCGGCTGGGATACCGGGCCCGGGGAAGGGAACGACGAGCATCGTCCCCACGGGGCTGCGGGAATCGCCGAGACAGACAGGGACCCGCTGAGAACGCAGAGGGCTGTTTCAAAGAGGAGGAAAACAGAAGAAGGGCACCCCGGGGGATGTCAGCTTTCCTCGGGATTCACCCGGCAGAAAGGATGGCAGCCCGAAGGCAGCGTGCTACAGAAGAGGGACCTGGGTGTCCTGTCACGGTGTTCACAGAATCACAGAAACACCCAGGTTGAAAAAGCCCCTCAGGATCACCAAGTCCAACCTAGAACTCTACTCCTACAAGATCCACCTTAAACCACATCCTTAAGCACCACATCAAAACCACCCTTAAACACACCCAGGGTGGGTGACTCCACCACCTCCCTGGGCAGCTCATTCCAGTCCCTGACCACTCTCTCTGTGAAAAACTTTTTCCTTATATCCAATCTAAACCTCCCGAGCTTCGGCTTGAGGCCAATCCCCCTTGTTCTGTCTCCAATTACCTGTGAGAAGAGACCAGCAGCAGCCTCTCCACAATGTCCCTTCAGATAGTTGTAGACAGCAATGAAGTCTCCCCTCAGCCTTCTCTTCCTCAAACTAACCATCCCCAGCTCCCTCATAAGATTTTTTCTCTAGGCCAAACAAACAGCTTTGTTGCCCTCCTCTGGACCTGCTCCAGCACCTCCACATCTCTCGCATTGCGGTGCCCAAAACTGAATACAATACTCCAAGTGTGGCCTCACCAAAGCGAGGGGGTTGGGGACACATTCCTAGTTCCTTAGAGCTTCCTCCTCCACCTCGGTGGCACTGGGTGGGTGAACACCTCACCCTTGAGGTGCTGTGGCCAGTGATCTTTCACCCCAAAGGAACCTCAGCACATGGTACCAGAGAGGCTCTTGCACCGTTGTAATGTGCCATGAGCTATCCCTCACCCCAGGTAAGGACCCATACACACAGCTGGTTCTCATCACACATCAAGCAAGCAAAAAGATCCAATCACTCTGCCAAAAGAAACCCCAAACAACCAAACAAACCCCAATACAGCACTGTTGTCCTCTACTGCCCTGTCCCATGTCAGGTCCCAGAAGGATCTCCTTAATGTATGGGCTACCCCAGCTCTGCTCTCCTGTGGGAATTCAGCATCCCATACCGACAAATTCTTCAGTTCCATCCCACAACTTGGCTGCTTTTGCAGCTTCCCGTAATTTGATCACTCCCTTGTTGCTTTTTGATGTCTTCACCAGAAGTGTGGCTGCTGCACAGACCTTGCTTCTCCTTTGTGGACTGGATGAGTCACCCTGTACACACTGATTAATGTCAAACTCTGCCTTTCCTTTGAGGCGTTAATTTCAGATGAAATCTTCTACTTTCTCTTTGTTGAAACAGAAACGTGTGGAGCTTGAGCTCCCAGGCACTGCCCTGGCTGAGGTGATGGACACCAGAAGACCAGCAAGTAATATGCTGATGGAAGAGATGCTGAGGAAGGAAGTGATTAAATCAGATCTAAAGGGGAGGGGTGAGATAGTCCCAACTGATGGAAAAGCATCTGTTCCTGATGCAGAAATGTGCCTAAAAGCTGGAGAGGACAATGTAATTTCACAGTGGTTAAGTGGTGGGGAGACGCTGCCTGAAGTAATCTGCAGAGCTGATTGCTCAGGGGATTATGAATAATCTCATGTATTAGGACTTGAAGGATCACAGAGGCTAATCTGTTACTGAGAAGGCCAAATGCAGAGACATTTCTGTTTAGCAGAAGATATGCCAAAGAGAGGGAGGCAGGCCAGGGCACCGAGGAGAAAATAATGTAGCAATTAATTGTGGTATAAAATTGCAGAGAGCTGCTTTCCTAAGGAGGAGCTGTCTGCAGTGCTTTAGCCTCAGAAATCTTGTCTGAGCCTTTCCAAGATGAGAAATTTGCTCTTCTCCCACCTGCAGGTAGAGCCCCAGAGCATGGAGCAGCTCTGTTTGTCCCTGGGGCCTCTCCATTCTGGTGTTATTCTTCCAAAGGTGAACATTTGGTTCCTGTCAGGAACTGGAATAGTTAAAATGTTTCTGGACACTGGAGAGCTTTTACCTACCACTTCCACATGTAAGGAATTTAAACCATGATTAATAGAGGCTCTGGTTCAGGGGCTTTGATCCCATTATCGGAGCACTAGTAGCAGCTACAAAGTGCTTTTGGGATACCTTCAGCCCAGATTTCACTTTATTTTCCTTGCCACCAGGCAGTAGTTTCTTGCAAGCTCTTTCCCCACCCCCCCCTCCCCTATTTCTTCTTTTCTTCCTCTCTCTCAAGCAGTGACATTAAGCAGGGATGGGTTTTGGAGCTGAAGACTTCCAAACCCAGTTGCAAACAAGTCCCTTGACACCAGATCAAGCCAAATATTCAGCCACGTCCCCCAGGCTGGGAATCCAGGCTCGTCCCGAAAGCAGAAGAGCAAGGACGGGAGCCGTCGGACACAGCTGCCACAAGAGGTCCCTGCACACTCGCCGCAGAGCTGGGGAGAGCACTCCGGTCTGCTGGGACTCTCCGTTCACACCTTATTTGGAGATAGAGCCTTTTTCACCCAAATTTCATGAAGTATTCCAGCAGTCCCCAAAAGGCCTCATTTTATGCGAGGAGGCAGCTCAGCTTGGCGACGGCTTGCTGCTGGTGCCTGCTCCCAGCAGGGCAGGGGAGTCCTGCCAGATGTCGGCAAGGATGTGTCTTGACCCATCCCATAGCGCCGTGGAGACAGTTAACCACAGTTAATCCCACAGCAGAGGCTCGACAGCAGCAGCCAGGGTGCCAATCGAGGGTACAGCACGTTTCCTCAACAGCTGGGCAGTGGCTTTTTCAGCCCCTCTCACAGGTTGGAGTTTCTCTGCGGCACATCTGGGATAGATAATCCATTTTCCACAAGCAAGAATCATAGAATGGTTTAGGTTGGAAGGAAGGGACCTTTAAAGGTCAGCTGGCCCAGCCCTCTTGCAGTGAGCAGGAATATCTTTAACTAGACCTCAGAGTCCCAAACAATTCGACTTGGAGTGTTTCCAGGGATGGGGCATCAGTCACCTCTTCAGGTAACCTTGGCCCAGAGTTGGCAGTTGATTGATAATTCCCCCTGCGAATTCTGTCAGATAAACTGTTCTCTCCTCTAGATGCTGCCCACTGCTCTTGGATGAGGGTTTGGATGTGCTTTCAAAGTTCTTCCATCCTTTACACAAGGAGGAGCCTGCTCTGCTCCCAAGGACCACACACAGAGATGTGTGAGCTCCTGACATGGCAAAGTCCTTCTGGCAAAAGTCATGCTCATGTTTTTGGAAAGCCTTGCTTCCCTAATCTGCCTCTCTCTAGCCAAGGAGGCATAAACCCATCTGCTCATCCAATGCCAGACCTGGCTCACGCCTGAAATAATTTGAGGAGCCCAAGATCTCAAATCAAGCTGCTTGGTTTCCAACTTTAATTAGCCACTGCCTTCATCTCTCATTAAGGTGTGTCACTGCCCTATCTGCTAGGCCATAGGAACTCAGATGACACAGGAGTGACTTACTCTCTGTACCCATGTTGTCATTCACCAAGTCTGTAACTCCACACTTACGAAGAGATCTGCTGTGCAAAACTCATGCTGTGAATTGCAAATCACACCCAGGCACTGCAGAGGTAGCTGGGAAGAGAGCTGAAATCAATGCAGACTACAGCGTCCACCCCTTCCAGCTAGAAACACCTTCCTGAAGTGGAAGCCAGATACTCTGCTGGTGGAGCTGGGGAAACACTTGCTGTAGCCACAGGAGAAAGGCACATCAGTCTCTGTGAACATGGTGAGCAGAAGAGTTTCAGCTGGCACTGACAGTACAGAGAGCTTTTACTACCTTGTTCCCAAACCCTTAGCTTCATTTCACACACACAGCTCCAATATTTAATGCAAGAAACACCAAAGTATGGGCAGGTTGACTTGGTTGTTCTTGGGTCTGGTTTTCCTCCTCTTCTTTTCCCTAAGACTGGGAGTATTTTTTCCTCAGGACTTGGCACAAGGGACCTGTAGGAGAAACCTGTGACAACAGCACAGCCTCCCTAAGGATGCTGCAGGCTCAGCCATCTCTCCAGGGCTTGGGTTGGGCCAGCTGCTGTGATCTGGTTGTGCAGTGGATGTACTCACTCCTTGCTCTGGTCGCACAGGTATGCCATGGGACTAAAAACTGTTCCACTGACAGGCACACTGACTGGCAAAACCCCTCCAAGCACAGCAACATGGGCAGTTCTTCATAGTTCTCCTCTGCTTACAGTAGCTGACATGCCCCAGATTTGTCTACTTCCCAAATTGTTTATCTGCTGCTGTTAGAAAGATTTCACCACCCTTCTTTCCTTGGGGTGAACAGCAAAATGTGGAGCCAGGTGTCTCGTCTGTCTCACCAGCACCAGACATGANCTCTGTGGCTCCAGGTTACATCACAACATACTTTTGACTCCGTGTTTTGGTGTGTTTTGGTTTTTAATGGGTTTTTTGTTTGGTTGGTTTTTTTGTTTCAATCCAGACAGGTTCAGAATGAGCCCTGCAAGGCTGAAGCATGTCTCACTCCCCCTCCACCCACTCTGTGCAGCATCACACCTTGCTGAGCCCACTCAATTCCTCCTGCAGTATGAACATGAGCACAGGAGCTTCCCAGCTGTGTCTCCTGCTGCTGCCAGCTCCACAACTCAGAACAGGTTAGGTTCCCTCCTGAATTCTCTCGTTATTAATATCACAAACCAAGCTGTTGTAAGAGCTTTGTCCCATTAATCATTTTAGCTCTGCTGCAGCTTTTGCCTCTCTTCCTCTTCCTGTGCCTGAACAGTCTTCAGCAACACTCATCTCTGTGAGTAATGCTTGGTTCAGCCAGGCAGGGCTGCTGGGGCTGGGAGGGACTCTGATCTGAGCAAGCTGGGGGCAAGCTAAAGTGGCACAAGGATGCACCCACACAGCCACAGCTGCATTTTGGCATGGAAAATATATGCTACAACCCCTGAGAGTGGTAGGGACTTGAAGGAAGGAGAGCAATTCCTCTTAAAACATTCACCTCCAAACTTGAATCTTCTGGAGTGCTGGCAGCACTGGAGAGACACGGCAAAACTAAGGACACCAAATAAAACACCAGGTCAGCTCAGCAGCTCGAGTGAGTCAGCACCAATGTGGGCAGCAGGTCTGGTCTGAGATTTCCAATGCCTACCTGGGCTCTGTTCACAGAATCCTAGAATGATTTGGGTGGGAAGAGACCTTTAAAGGTCATCTAGGCCAGCCCCCCTGCTGAAAGCAGGGATATCTTTAACTGGATTAGGTTGCTCAGAGCTCCATCAAGTCTGACCTTGATTGTATCCAGGGATGAGACATCTACCACCTCACCTGTTTGTGTTTGAGGGCACAGTTTCCTTTTACTCCCTCCCTATGTTTACTCTTGCTGTGTGTTACAAGCAGAGGTCCTAACCACTCTGAGGATCTGCTCCTGGATTTTCTAACAAAGAGCCAAAAGATACTTACAGAGCATCTTCCCAAAAGTCTGTCTCTAAAGCCATCCATGCCTGACTCCCTCAAGGGCATAGGTGCTGGCTCTCAGAGAGGCAGTAACACAGCACTCCACAGCTAACCCCAGCCTTCCTTTTTCCATCCAATGCCCTTTTCAACTTTCTCTCCTTTGCCATCATCCTTGTCCACATCAGAGATGGGCATTTTGATACAGTGAAAGGTGCCCTTGCCCATAACAGGGTGGTTGGAACTAAATGTTCTTCAAGGTCCCTTCCAACTCAAACTATTCTATGACTCAATGATTTTGGTTTGCCTTTCTTCCTTTCCATTTTACAAAAGTCCTTATTCAGTTGCTTGGCTACATCCATCAGCTAAACTATCTGCTCTGCCCTACCATGTGAACAACCATCCCACAGAACCAGGCTGCACCTGGGTCATCCCAAAGTCTCCAATGCCTTCCACAGCTGCACACCTCTGTGTCTGCCACTCTTTTGGTGTGCTGCAGCTTTCACCCATCACCAAAGAAGAGTTTTCAGCAGTTTCTGCTGAGTCAGAGAATGCCTCCATGAGGGCTGCTGCTTCTCCACGTGGGAATGTGCTTCTGGGGAACAATTGCAGAGGGTTTAAACAGTGATGTTCAGCAGCCAAATTGCTTCACATCCAGGATCCTGGCCAGAAGGGCAGAGCCCAAAAGCTGCTTGTTGGCTCTGTGAGTAAATACCTCACACCTGTGCCCATCATGGGCGTGCACTGCCTGTGGGCAAAGATGACTCCTTACCCAGCAGCACCCTGGCACCCAGTACTGGAAGGAGGTACCTTCGTGGCTCGGTGGGTCTGATGGAGTAGAGCTGCTTCACAAAGCAACCAGTCTGCACTTCCCCAGCATCCCTGAGCATGTCCCCTGCCCCAGGCTATGCCCACCAAAGGATTTTTGTCTGCTCCCTCACCCCACCTCGATCTGCTGCTGCATGGCAAAAAGCTGGTCCCTGCGAAGCTCCAGCTCTGTGAGGGAGATGATGGAAACACTCTGCTAGGAACTTTCCTCTCTCCCTCCTCCCCCCACC
>VWZE01017713.1:342668-355918 GCA_013396675.1 Eubucco bourcierii | reverse complement strand
AATTTTGAGGCACATTTTGAGGTTGTGAAACATATTGACTGTGAAATAGAGATAAGAGCTGGAGTAGACACAAACAGCGTAGGCGTTACTCTCGGGTTTTTGCAACTCCCACTCTGTTGCAAAAATAGTACAGCCAGGAGCCCGCTGCTCTGTGCCACCCTTTGGGAACCAAACGAGGATGGGACCACCTACCTGGCTGCCAGTGGATTGAGCCAGAAGCAGAACTGGAATGTGAGACACACGCAGAGGTGCTGAACACTTCGGGTTCCTTAAAATCAATACAAGGAGACCAAGAATCATAGAATTAGGTAAGTTGGAAGAGACCTCCAAGCTCATCCAATCCAACCTAGCATCCAACCCTAGCCAATCAACCAGACCATGGCACTAAGTGCCCCATCCAGGCTTTCTTGAATACCTCCAGGGATGGCAACTCCACCACCTCCCTGGGCAGCCCATTCCAATGCCACTCTCTCTGTCAAGAACTTCCTCCTAACATCCAGCCTAGACCTCCCCTGGCACAACTTGAGACTGTGTCCCCTCATTCTGTTGCTGGTTACCTGGCAGAAGAGCCCAACCCCACCTGGCTACAACCTCCTTTCAGGTAGTAGTAGACAGCAATGAAGTCACCCCTGAGCCTCCTCTTCTCCAGGTTGCACACCCCCAGCTCCCTCAGTCTCTCCTCACAGGGCTCTGCTCTAGGGCCCTCATCAGCCTTGGTGCCCTTCTCTGGACATGTTCCAGTACCTCAACATCTCTCTTGAAGTGAGGAGCCCAGAACTGGACACAGATCCAATTAAACATTTTTGCATGTTCTTGAAATATGTAAAAAGTAGTAAGACCACTCCAAAGATGTTGCACTGAGCTCCAGAGCTTCCCACCGAGGCAAGGGCTGATGGGGAAGCCACAACAGAGTACCAGTGTCCACTTGAGTTTCTGTTCACACTGCCCAGGACACACCCAGTCTCTAGGCCACACCTGTGCCATAATTCCTTAGTGCCCTTAATTCTTCTGCAATTCTAACCCTGAGCACTTAATGAGGCACAGAGCAGATGCAGCAATCAGATAAGGCTGGCTGGCAGGCTGCTGCCAGGAGATGTCTCCTGACAGCCATGGACCTTGTGCAACTTAGGCTGAGCATCACCCACTTGTGGGCTGGCAGTGGGGAGAGCACTCTCAATAGGATGCCAGGGTGTCACCTTGGTGGAGGAGAAGCTTTGACAGCAGTGGTGGTGGCTCTTTGGCTCAGGGAAGGGTGCCTGAACACCCCATGTTGGGACCAGGTGAGTACCCACCAATACTTCTCCTAAGGGACCCGGGAGTGGGGCAGCAGCGTGATGAGGATTTGCAGGAGCAGGTCACCACCCTGCACTGAAACCTGCCACAAGCAATCCTCCTTTTCTCAGTTCCTTGCCTTTTGTATTTTCCCCCTCCAAAACAGAGAGAGAGATGTCTAACCTCATCTCAGCTGATTGCTTAGGCAGGGACAGTGCTAAGGACCAAGATTTTTGATCTTTCTGTAGCCCAGGAGGCACTTTGGGCAGGGATTCCTGCTTTCGTGGCAGTTAGTGTGAAGAACATCTCTGTAGAAATGTTGGAGAGGTTTCAGAGCAACTGAAGAAGCTCTTCAAGTCCTGATTTGGGAAGCCACAGGATATGGCAGCAGCACCTCGCCATAAATAATTCTATTTATTTACAACAGGCATTAATCATAATTGCTCACTCACCCTGTGCTGTATTGAGTTTAATGGGACATGGGGCTAAAAACAGAAAAGGGACTAAGTTAGAGGAGAAAAGGGCAGAGGAATGGAGTAAATTTGAACACAAAGTATAAAAAAAGAGGGGGAAATGTTTGCTTCCCACCAGCTGAGGGTTTTTTCTGGCTGTACCATGAGTTTGGGACCCCTTGAGCTCACCATGCTGACTTGCTCCCCTGATGGGGGCGGTGGCAGCCCAGCGTTGTGAGGTGGGGTTTTGCAACAGCAGCACAAGGGTGTGTGTGGAAGATCATCCATCAAGGGGAGTAGACAATGCCTACAGGCAACAGCATCCCTAGCAGCTGATCCTTCCCTCTGCTCGCCCACAGCCACCAGCATGGATGACGATATCATCACTGCCGAGGTCTGCAAGGAGGATGATGTTGGGGATGGAGAGTGAGTACCTGGTGGAGAGAGGGCCATGGCCTGCTCTACTGGCACGAGGTTTTCAGTCAGCAGGGATGGTATTGCCATGGCAACAGCCCCATGATGGTGGCTGTTATGTTGTTAGACTTATAGAATCATTTTGTTTAGGAGAGACCTTTGAGATCATAGAGTCCAACCATTAACCCAGAGCTGCAAGGTCACCACTAAACCGTGTCCTTCAGCACCACACCTACACAGCTTTGAAACCCCTCCAGGGATGAGGACTCCACCACTGCCCTGGGCAGCTTGTTCCATGACTTGACAACCCTTTTGGGGAAGAAACTGTTCCCAATGTCCAACCTAAACCTCCCCTGGTGCAATTTGAGGCCGTTTCCTCTTGTCCTATTGCCTGTTAATTGGGAGAAGACACTGACCCCCACCTTGTTTCGACCTTCTTTCAGGGAGTTGTAGAGAGCAAGAAGGTCTCCCTTCAGCCTCCTCTTCTCCAAGCTGAGCAACAGCAGTTCCCTCAGCTGCTCCTCATAAGACCTGTTCTCCAGACCCTTCACCCACTTCACTGCCCTTCTCTGGATGTGCTCCAGCACCTCAATGCCCTTCTCGTGGTGAAGGGCCCAAAACTGAACTCAATATCTGAAGTGTGGCTGTTGGTTGAGGGAATGACTTGTTAGCTGCAAGGGGCCAAGCCTCAGCAACCCAAGGTGCTTACCTCTCCACCTCTCCCACAGGCTCTTGGATGTGATGGTAGCTGACTACCCAGTGCTGCTGGTGAGGAACAAGAAGGAGTTCAGTGCTCTGGGCAGCAAGTGCCCCCACTATGGTGCCCCACTGAGTAAAGGTGACCCTGGCTGTGGGCAGAGGCAGAAGCCATGTCAGGGAGGTCAGCTCTGACCACTCAGTTCTGTGGGGATTATTCCATTGCAGGATTTTTGAAAGGGGAGAGGCTGCGCTGCCCCTGGCACGGTGCCTGCTTCAACATCAGAACTGGGGACATGGAGGAATACCCTTCTCTGGACTGTCTTCCCTGCTTTAAGGTGAATTCTTGTCTCTTCTCCCTTCTCCCAGCTTGAGCCACATCCTCCATGCCACTCACATTCATTCACCTTCACAAGCTCTGTGGCCCTGACACCAATTGAATGTACTCTACCCTGGCCACAGCTCCATCATCCAGGTCACACATGGGATGATTTCTTGGGATCAGGTAACTCCCTGTCCTGAAGCTCCTGTCAGTCAAAGTGATGCCATACATGTTGGCATCCCTCAAAGATCAAAGATCACATTCTGTGCTCCACAACCTCCCTGGAGGTGTCCAAGGCCAGGTTGGATGAGGCCTTGAGTGACCTGTACTAGTGGGAGGTGTCCCTGCCTATGGCAGGGGTTTGGAACTAGATGATCTTTGAGGTCCCTTCCAACCTTACCATTCTATGATTCCTGAGTGCTCTTGGGCTGAGAACAAAAGCTCAGGAGCTCCTCAGCACCATTCAACACCCAAGAGCCCTACAGGTCACTCTTGGTGTATCAGACAGATAGGGCCAGGACCTCCCAGGGAAGCTGCTACCACAACCTCGTGGATGCAGCACTTACTCTCCTCTCATCCCCTCAGGTAACAGTGGACAATGGAAAGGTGCTTGTTACAGGAAAAAAGAAGGTACTGACCTTACCTGCTGTCAGTAAGCACAAGCAGCACCCTGGGCTAGGGAAGATTTCAACATTTCTCATTTTCTTCTAGGACCTTGAAAGCAGCCTGAGAGTGAAAAACACAAGCAAGCGATGTCTCCTCAACCGGGACACAGTGCTGCTTCTGGGGGGAGGTCAGAGAAGTGGGCTGTACTCTGCTCTCCCCCTGTATGTTGTGAGCTGCTGCTCTCTTCTCCAGGGAGTATTTGCTGCCTTCCTCCTACTCCATGGTGATGTGTCAGAGGGCTGAGATGAGCATCTCTTATAGGTGTGGCTGCCCTGGTGTGTGCAGAGACACTTCGCCAAGAGGGCTTTACAGGCAGGATCATCATGGCCACCAAAGAGAACCATGTTCCATATGACAAGTCCAAACTGAGCAAGGTTTGTAGGTGAGAAGGGCAGGACTCTGCCTGAGGACCACATGTTAATTAAGGACGAAGCCCACACTCGGTTCCAGACAAAGCAGGAGTGCTGAGACACCCAGGAGAAGGGACATCATCTCCAGCCAACATCTCCCTTCCTCCTCCCAGAAACTCTTTGATGCAGGTTCACCATAAGCTAATGGTTTTATCCCCTTTCAAGAGTTCTTCCCACCAGAGTGTGACTTGATGTTTTTTTTTCTGAAGAGGAGCAAGAAGGTGATGAGGGTGGGGCAGTGTGGGGAGCTGTGATTTACTAATGCAAGATTTACCTCCTCTGCAGACTTCCTGCCTGGTGAACGCTGCAGGAGCATTGCTGTCTGCAAGAAGGGCTTCACTTCAGAGCTCTCATTTCTTTCCAGAAAATGAACTTGAAAGCTGAGGAGGTCTACCTGAGGAAACCTGAGTTCCTTGAGGCTCAAAACATAGAAGTCTGGAGAGAAAAAGAGGTACGAGAGTGGCTGAGCTCAGTGCCCAGTCCTGTTCGTGGCCTGCAGGTGTAGCACCACATTTATAGCAATGAGGGCTCTACCTAAACCCATCCATCAATCCCTGGGACAGCAACCCAAGGCCAGGCAGGCCTTGGGTATAACATTGATGTGTGCTACCCATCAACATATGTGTTCATCACATGTGAAGAGGAGGAGCCTTGAAATTAGCCTTCTGCACACCCCTTAGAGGAGCCTAGATTTGGTAGTGCTCCTGAGACCTGTAAGGAGTGAGAGATCCCCAGCACTCCTCACCTCTCCTGAGTGTCCAGAAAGAGGGCAAGCAGAATGGATTGCTGGGGCAGATCAGCAGTGCACCAGAGGTACCTGTCTGATCTTTGCCTCCTTTCTCCTGCAGGCAGTGTCAGTAGATTTCCAGAAGCAGAAGGTCCAATTTAGGGATGGATCCTCTCAAAAGTACCATCAGCTCCTCATTGCGACAGGCAGCCAGTGAGTGCACAAAGCATCTGCCACACAGAATTCCAGACAGCACCAGGGTGTGGGAGTCACCTAGGGCTGTGTGAGAGGGAGGTGGTAGGAGATGACATAAAAGGGCAGGATGGGATGAGATGGCCAAGAGACTCCATAGGTTTATCCTCCCCCCTGATTCTTTCTTTTTTAATTTCTGATGGTGAGATGGATCTGGATGCTCTCCCTTTCAGTTCCAGCTTCCTCAAAGTCCCAGGTGCAGACCTGCAGAATGTTTGCATCCTCCAAACCCCAGAAGACTCCAACAAGATCTTAGAGCTGGCAACTGGGAAGAACGTGGTGATCGTTGGAGCTTCATTCATAGGTACCAGGCTGGAGTGGGTATCAAGGCAGCCTTGAAACCCACTTTTGTTGCATGTGCAGATTAACAAGAGGCCCTCAGGGAGGGGATGTTCATTCACTACCTGGCTGGGTTCCTCCAGGAGCCCTGTAGCTGGTGGGGGGATGTGTCACAGCATGCACTCACTCTTTCCTCTGATAGCCAGAAACTTTGAGAGCTACAAACAGTTCCTGCCCATGGACAGAGAGAAATGTGCCTTATGAAAAGGTCACTGTCCTTCAAAGGAGCTGCCAGAAGAGCACTGGGAAAGTGAGGGGAGCAAGGCACAGAAAGAAACCTACTTTGCACAAACCCAGGACTGCTCTTTACATTCTCTAATATCCAGGAACACAAGAACAAAGAACAGAGGGGAGCTAAATACCTTAGCCTAGAAATGCAGTTCAGCACTGGCAGTACAGCAGATTTGTTCTCCCCACCTGGAAGGGGACAAGATTTCCAAGCAGGAGGGTGCAGGCTCATGCTTGCAGCAGGCTTACCTTGGGCATGCCTCTCCCTTGCAGGAATGGAGATAGCTGCCTTCCTCTCAGACAAGGCTGGTGCCATCTCAGTGGTGGAGAAAAAGGAGTTCCCTTTCCAGAGCACTCTGGGTCCTCAGGTTGGAGGAGTCGCCTTGAAGGTTAGGGGAACCTGGTGTGAATTTCTGGGATGGAGAACACATGGTGCCCACCAGCCCTGGAGCTGCAACAGCCCAGGAAAGCCAGCCCCTGTGCTGAGCCAGAGCCCTGCATGCCCTGCCACCTTGCTCACACAGCTCACTGCAGGAGCTCTGCACACATGGCTGGTCCCAACCTCCCTCACACGTCACACTCCTCAGCTCAGCTTCACCCCTGAGTCTAGATCCTCCTCATGCACCAGTTCTGACCAGGACAGCAGGGCAAAACAGACTTCCAGGCAGCCTGCACACAAATGCAAGCTGCCTGCAGCAGTAGCTAAGCTGTCAGCCTGGCTAGGTACAGCTGCTTTTCCAGCAGCACTGCCTGGAATTTCCCAGTGAATCCTCAAACCAGCTTCTTTTTTCCCTTTTCAGATGCTGCAAAAGACAAGGGTGAAGTTTTACATGAAGACAGAGCTCATCAAGCTGAGAGGAAAGGATGGCAAGGTCAGTTATGCCATTGTGATCCCTGAACCACTTAATTTTAGGGGAAAGAAAAAGACCACTGAGGTATAACCCAGTGCCTGTATCTAGGCTTTGCTCTCCCAGATCTAGATCCTCACATTTCTTTTCACTGAACACAACTCTGGGCTCAGAGGGCACCAGCATGTGCTTGTATCTCAGGGACAGCAGTGTGATTTTCTCTTACATTTCTAGCAACACACATTAGTTGGACAAGGTGATCTGAACCTGAAGAAGAAAAAAGACAGCAAAGAAAGAGGCAGCAGGGAGGCTGCAGGAATTAGGACAGAGTTTTTAACCCTCTGTTAACAATCTTTCTTTCTTCCTAGGTCACAGAGGCTGTTCTTGCCTGTGGAAAGAAACTACCTGCAGATGTTGTAGTGGTGGGAATAGGTAAGCAACCCCAGGTGGGAGGGAAGGCAGCTTTAGGAATGGGGAGAACAGGCAGCAAGCCCAGAGCATCACATTTCATTCCCAGGATACCATTCCCTGCAGTCTCTCTCTCACTCTGTTATCATCCAGTCCTTCCTCTTGGCCCCAAGCACCTGGAGAAACAGCAGTCCACAATAAGCAAACACTTGGTGGGAGGAGAAGGTCGACTCAGGCTCTCGATACGACTTTGGCACACTTGCTGAGCTCCGTAGGTCACTGCTGTGTTCTCAGAGTGTGCCTTCTTCTGGGCTCTGCTTTTATCACCCCTGGGTTAGCTCAGCGCCAGCCCAGGCAGCAGTCACTGCTGTGAGCTGCTCTGCTCCAGACAGGCTGAGCAGGCACCAGAGGCATGTGCTTGCTGTAGGGCTGAGGCCAAGTTTCCTCCCTGCCTTTGCAGAGCTTTGCTGCATTTGTCCTTCTGCTCCTCTCCCTGTAGGGGTGTTTCCCAACTCAGCATTTCTGAAGGACACCTCCATCGCCAGAGATGACAGCGGTGCCATCCTGGTGGATCTGGTAAGTGCCAGCTGAGTATCCCTGCTCCACACTCCATCCTTTCCCTCTCATCATTGCACTGATTGCTTTTTGTGCTTTTAGCACATGCAAACCAACATCCCAAATGTCTTCGCCGCGGGGGATGTGGTCTCCTTTCCTGTAGCACAGCTCAATGGGGACCGGTCCAGCATCCATCACCAGCAGGTGGCTGAGGCCCATGGTAAGACAACGCAGCCACCTTGCTGGTCAGCTCCACTCGGAGACAGGCAGGAGGGACAGCAGGATAACAAAGGGTGGAGAACACTTCTTTGAGAAGGAAAATCTTTCTTCTGCCTATTCATTGCAGGTCACATTGCTGCCTTAAACATGCTGAAGAAAAACAAGGAGTTGCACACTGTTCCCTACTTCTGGACTACAATGCTTGGGAAAAGCATCCGCTACGCAGGTAGGAGAAGGCAAAGAGGTGGAAAGAGCTGAACTGGTTCCTAGCCCTTCTGCTTATCCACCAGCTGGTTCTGGGGCTTGTAACCACACAGTGGATGCAGAGTTTACCTGAAGCAACCCAAGTGTTGGAGTGGCTGCCATAGTGAGTTTGTGAACCAAGGTTCGCTGAGCTCTTGACCTGAAGGTGACAGAGTTCATGTTCTTTGCTGGCTTCCAGTGACTCAGAGGTCACAAGAAAAACTTCCCTCTCCAAGCCAAGGAGAGGCTTGGGTCTGCAATGCAGTCCTGCACCTCTAGGCTAGGGCTGCTTGCCCAAGACCTTCATACCTGCTCCCTAGCCCTGTCCCAGCCCAGATTCCTGTCCCAGACATTCACTGTTACCTCTGTACCTACCTGTGGTGGCACTGAGGTGAGACAGGTGCCAGCTGCTGTGCCAGGGCTCCCTGATCTTGCTGTGATGCTCTCTATCACAGGTTGTGGGGAGGGATACACAGACACTGTTGTGAAGGGCAGCCTGGAGCAAGAGACTTTCCTGATCTTTTACATCAGGTGAGTGAACCTGTGCCAAATCTGTGCCATGACACAGCAGCTCACCCAGAACAGGGCACATTCCTCTCCCTTGTGGCTTCTGGAGCTCCCACAGCTGTGCAGCACGGACAACTGTTGCCTGTTGAAGCAGTGAGGTGGTTTCAGAGTAAACCAAAGCAGGGAAGAAAAGGATGAACTTCAGTGAAGGCACTAGCTGGGCAAGGAGCCTGGGACACATCTCTTCTCCCTCTGCCTCACTGCTCCCAGGCTCGGTGCCCAGCTTCCAGCAGTGCCAGGCAAACTGCCACAAGTCCCTGTGCACCCTGCAGTACCAGCCACCCTGCCCTGAGCCCTCCAAAGCACAGCTGGCCTCCAGCCAGGGTGCCACAGGGATGCTGCCCTGATGAGTTAACACATGCTGAGGAGATCCAGGTTCTTCCACTTTCCCTTTCAGGGATGGCTTTGTGACTGCAGCTGCCAGCCTGAACCGTGACCCCATGGTGTCTCTGATAGCAGAAGTTTTATACTCAGGGAAACAAATCACTAAGGAAGAAGCAGAGTAAGTGACACCCTGCCTGAGTCGGTGGGTGCCTCTGCAGTGCATTCCCTGTGCCAGCAGAGCCCACATGGAATCAAGGTGAGTTACCGCAAATCCCCAACACGTCTTTCGTTTGCAGGGCCTGCAACATCTGCAATGTGCCCTCACTGGCAGAAGCCTAAGCTCAGGGCATGCCCTACTGCAAGGGGCAGAGAGTCAGCTGAGTGTTAACAGCTCCACATCCTCCTGTTTTGGCATGAGAAAAATAAAACCATGAGCAAACTGAACCCAGAGCCTGTAGCTTGTGTTTGCAGGCAGCCCTTGGCTGCTCACTTGCATGCTGGGGCAAAGTAAAGCAGTGCTTCCCCCTTTCTCTTCTAGGTGAAGATCTGCTGGGCTGGATAAAAGGAGGATGCTCATGTCCTGGAGCTCAGCTGAGGGTTTGGGCAGGCAGAAGCAGCCATACATTTGCAGCTCCACCAACCCCTCCTGCTGCTCGCAGTGGCTGTTGGCAGGAAGCTTTCATTCAGCACACCGGTCACGCTGACCTTCTGCTTTGCAGAAGCACATTTTTCCCAGCAAGGGAAGCTGTGACTGAGGCAAGCTGCTCACCCAGCTGGGAGGTACACAGCCTGTACAGGAACTCACCCCAAATACCCTGCCCCCAAGGAGAGAGGGTTGCCATCCCACCTCTGAGCGAGCAGCACCTGCTGGTGTTGCTACAGTCCTCTTGAATATTGCATTAGCTGTCGCAGCTTCCAGCCCTGACAGCAGCAGAGAAATCCCAGCCCCAGTCAACATCCCTATCTCCTGCTGC
This sequence comes from Eubucco bourcierii, assembly GCA_013396675.1. Classification (NCBI taxonomy): domain Eukaryota; kingdom Metazoa; phylum Chordata; class Aves; order Piciformes; family Ramphastidae; genus Eubucco; species Eubucco bourcierii. The sequence continues at coordinate 346,002 of VWZE01017713.1, read as the reverse complement.
ACCCCTGCATGCTGGATGCTTCGAGGAGGTGGCCAGACACTGCAGGAAGCACAGCCTGGATGCTAGAAGGAAGAGTTACTAGATTTTTTACAAGTCAACAGCAAGCAAGGCTGTGCCTTCTGCAGGAAATGCTGCACTTACTCACCGGTCACATGGGGCTCTGGAGGAGGAAGGGTAAGCCCTGAGAGCCCAGCAAGTTCCCACAAGGACACTTTGTCAGCCCCTAACCTCTCTGCTTCTGCATTAGGTGTGGGTGAGCCAGAGCCTGAGCCTGTTTGCTCAGCAGGTGAGAAACTGCAATGCTGGTTTTGTGCTGAAGGCACAAACTTGCACCCTGGCACCTCATGTAGGAAGTTGACCTGAAACACAGCGTTTTACATTTTCTGACCTTAGGGGCTTGGTGGTGGTGCTGCTGCTCAGGGCAACTCTCTGCTCTGAAATAGCCACAGCTTACCAAGGAAAGAGATGGTTTTCAGCAGAGCAGGTCAGTCCTTCACCATGACAGGAGTAAGCAGCAGATCTAAGCCTTACCCATACACCAAGGCATGTGAGGGCAGAGACACTGGCAGTCAGAGCACACAGCTCCCCTTCATATCAAGCATCCACAGCACTGCATAGGAAGGGAGAGCATGGCCCAGAAGCTGCTCCTCCTTGCCCTCAAGCACACTGCACACATATACCCCCATGACTTTTTACCCCCTCAATGCACTCCAGGACTTGTTGAGCACCAGGCAGGTGCCAGCTCTTTTGTACAGACTTGCAACAAGGCATCTGCCCTGGAAGAGAGCAGCTCTGCCTCAAGCTGGAGGCATTCATCCATGGTCCTGTCTGCTCAGAGAGTGATCTGAGGACATTCACCAGCCCTACTGTCCCCAGGTGACAATGACCCCCAAAAGCTGTCTTCTCACAGCTACCTGCAAGCATACACCAAACAGAGCAGCTTTACGTGAGGAAGGACCAACACTAGGACCACATATTTGCTGCAATTTCACTCTTTACACATCAGTAGGTGCCAAAATTTACTAGCAACCCTGGACCTGGGCAGGCAGATTTAGTTGCAACAGTAGAGACTTATTTCAGCACAGGATCCTTCCTCCCTGCCTGCCCTCAGAGCAGGGACAAGCTGTGCTCATCCTGATGTTGCTGCTTGGAGCCTGCCCAGATGATCCTCAGCTTCCCAGCCACCAAAGCGGCCTGGCAGGTGGTGGTTCTGGCAGTCCTGTGTCAGAGGCACCTCCCGGAATGCAGAGACTCCCAGAAGTCTTTGCTGGGCCCACAGAGAGACATTTCACTCTGCACTGAGCCACAGGAGAGCTATACAACACAAAGCAGGGGCATCTCCACCCCAGGAGAGAAGCTTCCAAGTCCCTGTCAGGGCAGTCTTCAGCTTCTGTCCACCAGGAAGACAGAACCAGGACCAGAGAAGAGCCCAGTAAGGCTCAGCTGGGCCACTCAGAGCACTGCCAGCTCCAAGTATCTGGAATTCTGGTGCTCCCCCATTCAGGGGTGCCCAGTTTTGTGGGATGGTGATTCCCGGAACAGATGTCTGGGGCTATGCGTGACTCGGCCCTGAGTCACCAGCTCCTGGCAGCCCAGCCCCACCACGCCAGGCCCTGACCCGCAGCAGGGCAGCGTGGGTGTGGAGCCAGCCCTCTCCTCCAGCTCCATCCTGCTGTCTGGAGTGTTGCAGGACTAATCCTGTTTCTGAGTTCAGCAGCTAGTCAGTCCCACAAACTACACTCAGCCTCAGGTCACCTCTTCTGCTTGGGACAAACCAAGAGAAACTGAAAAATCAACATTCCACCTGCAGACCTTGGTGTGGCATCACCCAGGGACTAAGTTCCCACTGCTACAGCTCCTCCCACCCAGCCAGGTCCACAGCCCCCACCATACTCCCACCAGGCAGATCCACAGGTAACAAATGTCCCAAAACTGAAGTATTGAACAAAAGAACATTTAATGCCTCTTTTAGTTTTCTCTAATCACCTCTCATGCAGGTCAGTACCACCCCACTAGTGGGGAGGACCCTGCCAACAGCCCTGCTGGCAGGACTACTTGGCAATCCCACAGTTGAGACTGTCTGGAGGTGGTGAGGAGTCGCCTTCATCTTGGTTGGGCTCATCCTCAGCCCACAAATCCACAGGACGCTGTAGACTGGTTCATCCTGGTCACTTCGGTCACAGGTCCATCCAAGGTCTTGGTGATGAGAGTGGCTACATTCAACAGTTCTTCAACTGGCAGCTTTAGCTATTAGAGAAGGACATAAAGCTTGCCACTGAAGAACTGCTGCTGGTTAGCCAGGAGCGGGGCAGCAGTGCAGCACCTGGGAAGGGAAGACACATCAGAGCAAGGTGTATAATCACACCGAGCTGAGACACCACCCACAGCAGCCACCCAGTCGGCAGAGCTGCTCCTCTCCCCCATCCCAGCACCAAGCCGTGATCCATTGCCTCATCTTTCCCTCCTAGGAAGCTCCTTGGGGCTGAGGTCTGCAGGATACCCCCATTGCAGGGGATCTAGATGCAGCTCCAACCTCAACTCTTCCCATCCTTCCCCTCTCCCAAAGCAGGTGGGGTAGGTGAGCTCCAGCACCTGCTGCTGGCCCTAAAAATGTGTGTGATAGGCAGGGACATTGCTAGCAGAAAATAAGAGACAAGGCAACCTGGTCCAGCAGGGACCAGCAGGTAGGGTACGGCAGGTTACAGCACTCCCTGGCTGCTCACCTCGGGCATCCGCACTGGCAGGGTCCCACCTGGCCAGAGGCCAGCAGCCGTCTGACGGGGAAAACACTTTGGCAGGCGACTGCGCCAGGCCAGCACCAGGGGAATTTTGGGGAGCGCAGCCTTCTTCTGTGTCATTCTGTCACAGGGTGAGGACACCAACCTTGGTGCCTGGTGTGGGATCCCACTTTGCCCTCTGCCCCGGATAAACCCTTTTTCTCCTATTAGCCAGCATCTTGGCTGCAGGGATTGAGTTCTGAGATCCCCCGGGGGTCTGCCCCACTGAGCAGGGCACACAGACAAAGCAGGGAATCCCCCAAGCTGGTCACCAGGGCAGCTGCCCTGCATTATCCTCCTGCCAGCGTCACCTCAAAGGCTCTCGAGCTCCCGGTTGGCCCCTGGCCTTCTCGGGAGGGGCTTGAGGGAGGCCGGAGTCCCGGTGGGTGTCGCGGCAAGGGGCTGCGGGGAGGCTGGCGGTGCGGGGCCGGTGGCGGCAGTCGGGGAGCAGCAGCAGCGGCGGCGGGGCCTGGCGGGGATGCCGAGCATTCCTGGCGTGCCGGGTACATCTGGTCCGGATTCCAGCGAGCGGGACCCGGCCCTGCTCCACCCCCGCC
>VWZE01017713.1:247529-333381 GCA_013396675.1 Eubucco bourcierii | reverse complement strand
AAAAAAAAAAAAAAAAAAATGTGCCTCATGCTGTTACTAACTGTTGGATTTCTAGATGTCAGCAGCAGGTTTGTTTATAATTTGTGCTTGGATATTTATTAAGCTGGAAGAGGGGAGCTTTAAACTGGAGATTAGGAAGAAATTCTTTACAGTGAGGGTGATGTATGGGGACAAGAGAGTTGGAGCTGTTCAACCTGGAGAAGAGAAGGCTCCCAGGAGACTTCAGAGCAGCCTTCCAGTACCTAAAGGGGGCTACAGGAAAGCAGGGGAGAGACTTTTCACAAGGGCTTGTAATGATAGGATGATAGGGAACAAATTGAAGCTTGAGGAGGGAAGATTTAGACTGGAGATTAGGGAGAAATTCTTTACAGTGAGGGTGGTGAGACACTGGAACACATTATGGATGCCTCCTCCCTGGAAGTGCAAGGCCAGGTTGGATGGGGCCTTGAGCAACCTGGGCTAGTGGAAGGTGTCTCTGTATATAGCAGGGGTTTGGAACTGGATGATCACTAAAGTCCCTTCCAACCCAAACCATTTTGTGATTCTGTGTCATGCAAGGCCTGTTCCCCTGCAGTCTGTGCATCCAGGCTCAGCATGGCATGGGATGAAGACACTGATTCTTGCTTTAAGTGACCTATGTAATAGGCTTTCCCTCTTCCTATGCTGGGGTTGTCCAGGCTGGTGATAGTCTGAGCCAGTCTGAGGTTGTCTCTCTCCCCTCAGACTTTCCATCCATGGGAGCATCCTGCAGGGAGATGCTCTCTGAAGGATGCCTGTAAGCATGGGGACGTTGTGCTCTGTGCTCTCCAGGTTCATCTCTTGTGGCGGCATCTGTCAGCTTTCCAGCTCACCCCTTGAGTGCAAGACAGCAGTGACTGTCGAGATTGAGTGCTCAAGTTCCTTTTGCAGGGGACAGCACTACCATGCTGGGTTTTGAGGCTGAGCTTGATTGTGTGCTGCTGGGGAGGTGGTGGGCCTGGCACTGAAGAGCTCCTTTTGCAGGTCGCACCCAGCGTTGGGTCCGGCGGCGGCCGGCTGAACAGCCGGAAGGAGGCAGGGCTGCTGGCTGCTGTGACACTGACTCAGAAGATTGTGGTGTGCCTCTCTGATGCCACACTGATGGACATTCTCCCCAAGATCAGCCAAGAGGTGCTGCTTCCAGTGCTGGGCTTCCTCACTTCACCAGCCATCGGGTAAGCATTGCAGTGTGCTGTGCCCGCAGCCAGGACTGGCATAAGTTAGAATCCAGGGATTTGGAAATGGTTCTCTGAGGGCCGTAATGCATGTGGGGTTGTGGGGCTGCTCTTGCCCTCGTGCACCTCTACATGCACAGCATGCATGTAGAGCTTGTGGTGCCACACCAATGACACAGACAAGGCAGGAAGCATGAAGCAGCGTGGGAAAAGGGATGTGTGGAGGGCAAGCTGGTAATGGTTGTCCTCTCCAGTTTCCCCAGTGGTGCCCAGGCCCGTATTGTCCTCTGTGTTAAGACAATCAGCCTGATTGCCTTGATCTGCCTGCGGATTGGGCAGGAGATGGTGCAGCAGCATTTGAGTGACACAGTGAGAAACTTCTTTGGGGCATTCTCACTGCTGCAGGAGCTGCAAGACCAGGTTAGTGTCCTCCTGCCATCCTCCAGTACTCAGCTGCAGGAATGTGGTGGGCATGCCTGCATACACCAGTACTGGTGTCAGCGGTATCCAGCCCAGGCTGTGTTTGTGTAACTAAGGATGTGGCAAGAGCATCTGATCTTCAGTATCTTCCTGTATTCTCTTGTCCAGGGGTTGACAGCAGAGTCACTGAGCACCTCTGAGGTGCCGCTGATGGAGGTGCCCCTTTCAGATGGGAAGCTGCTGGCCCTGGATCCATCCATGCTGATGGAGTTACAGAAGGTGTTTAACCCTGAGATGGCCTACATCACCTACATCCCCTTTTCCTGCCTGCTAGGTATGGTTTGGCCACCATCTGCTAGGATTTGTGAGAGCTCCATGCTCTGCACACACATACTGAACCTGAACTCAGGAGGAGTCAGAGGGCATGCTGGGGGAAACCCACAGCTTGCTTTGCTTGGTGGGTCGGGAGCCCATTGGGCTTCAGGCTGCTTTATCTGGGAGCAGCTTGTGACTGGCTTGTGAAGGGCATTGTGATCTCAGCCCTGTGCTGACCCTTGTTCTGTTGTTGATAGTGGGGTGTCATGATGTAGAAATTCCTTGCCTTGAAGCCACCTTCTCTTTCTTCAGGTGATGTTATCCGGACGGTTGTGCCCAACCACTCGCTGGTTGAGAAGTTGGCCAGCCTCTACCTGGAGAATGTGAACCCCAAGAGCCTGCAGGTCGTTAGCCTGGAGCAAACACCAAGTGCAGTGGGCTCAGACCAAGATGTGCGAGGGACTGAGCCCTTCTCTAGCCAGCATGAGGACAGTCACTCTGGTACTTTTGGGAGCGTGCTGGTAGGGAACCGCATCCAGGTCCCTGTGGACACACAACGTGAGGGTCTCGGCTTGCTTCGCCTCAGTGCTGGCACTGATGGCTTTATCCCCAGCTCATGCAGCGAGGAGAACACCCTGAAGCAGGACCTTCCTCGCAGCACCCACATGTTGTGTGGGAACTGGCTGGCCTATTGGCAGTATGAGATTGGGGTGAGCCAGCACGACCCTCGTTTCCACTTCCACCAGATCAAGCTGCAGAGTTTCTCAGGGCATTCAGGGGCCATCAAGTGTGTGGCACCACTTGGCAGCGAGGACTTCTTCCTTAGTGGCAGCAAGGACAAAACTGTGCGCCTCTGGCCCTTGTACAACTACGGGGATGGCACCAGCGAGGTGCCCCCGCGCTTCACCTACACCGAGCACAAGAAGTCTGTTTTCTACGTGGGCCAGCTGGAGGCATCGCAGCACGTAGTGAGCTGTGATGGGACTGTACACATCTGGGACCAGTTCACAGGTAAGAAGGAAAAGGGGGAGGGCTGCTTCCAGTCTTTAAAGACAGAGAGGCCATACTGAACTATGATGGCTCCTGTGAAAAGCCAGTGCAGAGTTGGAAGTTTGCTGCCTACCGTCTCTGTACACCTGCTGCTGTAACCTCTCTGTCATGCTTTCACAGGCAAACTTCTCCGGACTTTTGATGAATTAGACAGCAAAGTCCCCATCACAGCTGTGACCACCATGCCCCCTCCCTACCACAGCATCTCCGTGGCCAGTGCAGACTCTGTGCTGCGGTTCATTGACCACAGGAAGCCAGGGCTACAGGTAGGGAGTCTGGAGCTGTGTGAGCCACCCCTCCTCCATCCATGTGGTCCATGATGTGATCATGGCTGGCCCAAAGACAGCTCTGGTGACTCCATGGAAGCCTGCTGGGCCTTGTTCCCTACATGCTGGGCCCTCTAGGTGCTTGGTCCCCACAGCAGCTGGTCTCTCTTGCAGCACGAGTTCCGCCTGGCCAGTGGGGTGAGCGCTGGCCTCATCCGCTGCTTGGCCGTCAGTCCCAATGGGCGCAGCGTTATGGCTGGCTTCTCCTCGGGCTTCATCGTGCTGCTGGACACCAGGACAGGACTCATCATGCGGGGCTGGCCTGCCCATGAAGGGGACATCCTGCAGATCAAGGTGAGAGGTTCACCTGGGATCAGGATGGGGTGGGGGGGGGTGCTGCTCTGTGGGCTTCGTCAGTTTGTGTGGAACATTCTCCCTTCTTCTGGCATGTGCTGCTTGGCAGGGCTCGTCTGCTCCATTGTCTGGGCCTTTATCTGTACTGTGTCCCTAAGAGGCTGCTTGAGCTGTCCTGCCCTGTGGTTAGTGCTGTGGGTGATGGGTCCAGCCTGTGCTGAATGGAGATCAGCCCTCCCAGATGTCCCCTGCCAAGCAGCTCTGCAGCAGGGGCATGGAGGAGAACTGTCTCCTGTGAAGAAGTGAACGTGTTGCTCTCTCCATAGGGCTCTCAGTCCCCCTGGGAGAGTGTCACTCTAATGAGTAACTCTTGTCCATATTTACCCACTCTCAGGGAGCAGCGTTGGAGTTGCAGTGTCCTCAACCCAAACACAGGTTAAACAAAGTTCAGTGGTGTGTGGGTTGTTTACTCTCTCACTAAAAAGCAGCTCCAGACTTCTACCCTCAGCATTGTTTTCTGCTGTGAGAGTGCCTTCAAATTCCTCTTCCTGAGAAGGGAAATAATCTGGCAGGTGGTTTGCTGGAGAGGGAGACTGCATGATGATCTCTTTACCCACTGCAGTAGTAACAGATGATAAATCAGTTGTGCTGAGTATCAGGATGTTGGTGAGAAGAGACACAGCCTATCTCTTGGATGGTAGTGGTAGGGAAGGTTGCCAGCTACCAGAGAGTCCTGTAGCTTCCAGTGTCTACCTACATGCTTTGTTACTGCTGCTCAGTACCATGAGATACCTGGAAATGGCTGGGACTGTCCTAAGGTATTGGACTGGGACTGTTGGATTGTTGGCAGTTACCTGCTAATCTCATTTGCAGGGTGAGATTGGAAAGTTTTACTGCAGCAGTGCTGTCTCACTGGCCCTTTCCTGTTCTGCAGGCTGCAGAGGGCAATGTGCTCATCAGCTCCTCTTCGGATCATTCCCTGACTGTCTGGAAGGAACTGGAGCAGAAACCTTTGCACCATTACAAATCTGCATCTGAACCTATCCACGCATTTGACCTCTACGGCAACGAAGTGGTCACTGGCACTGTGGCCAACAAGATTGGTGTCTACTCCATGCTGGAGTCCTCAGCTCTGCCCATCAGCACAACCAAACTGAGCTCAGAGAATTTTCGGGGTACACTGACCAGCCTGGCAGTGCTGCCCACGAAATGCCATCTCCTGCTGGGCTCAGACAATGGTGTCATACGCCTCTTGGCTTAGTGACCCCTGGCTCAGGAGCTTGTGGCTGTCCCACAGTGCTGGTGGTAGAGCTGAACACCAGCAGCACTGCTTATGGAGGAGGCAGAGGATGCAGGGAGGAGGTGTGAGCACTTAGTGAGCACTTGGCAAAGCATCTCTAATTTCTTTCTGTATCTTTATAAAGAAAAAAGCCATAACTGAGAAACCTCCACTGCTGCTGGGAGAAGTACTGGGCATTGTAGGTCACTGTCACCCCTGCAGAGAGGCCTGGAGCTTTCCATACCGTGTGTGCCTGATCCCCAGGGGACTGTGAGTTGCCCTTCAGAGTAATATGGACCACAGGTGTCCTTCCTCCTTCAGCTGAGGGGTAAGAGGTGCCCCTTAAGAAGAACACAACAGTATAGCTACTGCCATCTGCACTTACCCTTCACTTCCACTCCTGAACCACCAAACAGTCTTACTGGGATAGCATAGGATGGGCCAGGGACCTGCTGCCTTTGGAGTGCATGGGGTCAGGCATCTCCTCGTCCTGTGCTCTGTCTTCAAAGTGCAGAGAATGTTCTGTGTTAACTTTTTAGCCTGTATGGGAGGAGGAGAGGTTAAGCAGAGCACTTCTGCAGCCTTACTGGCTCCAGGGCAAAGACTGGAATGGAAGTCAGCCAAGGCACAAACCCCGTCTGCTCCACCAGTTTCCTGAGGAATGGGCTGCTGCAGAGGGACAGTTTGGGATGGAAATGTGACCCTTTAGGGAGCCCAGAACTAGATGCTTCCATGAGATTATTAATTCTGGAGCACTAGGGTAGAGGTGGACTGTTGTTGGTTCCTGCCCCAGCAGCACTGCATCCTGTGATGGAGGGGTGAGGAATCCCCTTTTTTGCCCTGCACTGGCAGTGTTTCTTAAAAGTTCTCCTAATCCTCTCCTTTGTGCTGGTCAGACTCCTGGGGAAGACAGGACAGCAAAAAGGTGCTCAGTTTTGCCCTTGTAGGGTGACAGCTGGGAGGCATGATCCATCATGATCTCCTGACCTTCCCTTTGGGACAGCACCATCTGTCCCACCCCCAAAGGACTGTGTTCTTTGACCCAGCAGTAGGGGCAGTTGTCTCACTTCTATTGCAGCCTTTTTCCCATCCATCCTGCAGCCTAATCAGAGCCAGTATCAGGGAGCGGGAAGCTCTTATCTTGGGCAGAGGAGGAGCCTTCTGTGAGTTGTCCTGGGAGGGGAATGGGCTTTCATCCAGCTGCTGGTTCATCTGAGCCACCTGCAGCTGGGAATGCTGCCCTCTGCTTCCAGGGAGGGTGGGGAGGTGAGCAGTAGGCCCTTGCTATACTTCCCTACCCAAGGGGAGCTCTCAGTCCCGTGTTGCCTACTAACCATTTGCAATAGATGTAAATATTTACTTCTAATAAACTCTTTGAAAGAGATGCAGAGATGGGTGTGTGGGTTGGATGGGTGCTGGAGGGGCCCTGGCATGGTGCAGGGCCAGGTGTGGCTCTGTGTTCAGCCACCTCTTGTGTTCCTGGCTGAGCTGCAGGAGGGATGCTGTGAAGATGCCTTGGATCTGCTTTTCCAAGGGGAAATAACTCCCTGTGCTACAGCAGCATGTTCAGAGTAGTTGCTGCTTGCAGAGCTCAGACCTGTCTATTCCAGTGTCTGGGGTGAGTTTGAGAACTAAGAGCTGCTGCAAGGAATGTATGATTGCAAGTGCTGCAACCCTGCTGGCATTCCCCACTGCTCCTTGGCAACTCCTTTGGCACTGAGGACATAGAGCAGGGAAGGGTCACCATTGCTTCTGCATATGACACAAAACCACACAGTACAGCAGTGCTGGAGCTCTGCCCTTTCCTGATACTCTTCCTCCATGCCACGGCAGTGTGCGTGCCACGGCGCCTAGCACCGGGGCCAAACTCCCCCTGCAGAGCTCTGGTGCGTGCTGTGCCCCCAGGGAGGTACCAGCTGCTCTTGGCTCAGCCCAGCCTGAGCATTGCTGCTTCTTGGGTACGTGGCCAGGGGGCCTTGGGCAGCAGCCATCTGTTAAAACTGGTGCCTCATGCTTGCTGCAGGAGCAGCTGGGATCCTGGGAGTAAAATATCTGGGGCTTTCTGCAATGAAAATTGCCAAGACAGAGGGAGCCCCGTGGCAATAAATACCCAGCCCTACATTTTCACTGAAGGTTATGAATAAAACAGCATTTCCAGAACATGGAAAGCACAACCACTGCTAGGAACAACTGACTTTGGGCATTACTTCTGCTGATGAGTGTTTTGGTTCTGGTAAACTCACTGTTAATGTTGTCCTGAGGGTACAGCAGCCCAACGTGTCTCCCCATCCCCAAAACGTGCCACAAATTCATCCTTGCTCTGCAAACAAACATTTAACCGGATGCTGTGGGTCAATATTTGCCTGACAAATTCCCAAACCAGGTGGTGCTGAAGGTCGTTGCTGGTGGGTAGAAGAGATGGGCTGGACAAGAGGCTGTTTGCCCCATGCAAAGCCAAAGCAGGTGCCAGCTCCACTGTGGACATGAACAACCCCAGGTAAGAGGCAAATAAAGGAGCTGACAGTAAATGGGGGCTCCTCCAATAAACAGTTATGCCTTCCTGGCAAAGAGGGGTTAAAGGACAGGCACCACTAGGGAGGAAAGGGCTACTTAGGATTTTATGTGGCTGCAGGATTTGGGGTGAGAAAGGAAGGAGAATGAAACTGCCTCAAGTTTGGCTTCTTCCACTTGGCAACTTGAGGTCTCAGCCCAGCAGTTCCAGGTGACAGCAAGGACTGCTCAGAGAGTGGAAGCAGCCCCAGGAATTCAGTGTGTGACAGCTGTGCTGAGGGCTGGGCTTTGGCACCGAGGCTTTTTGTTAAAAAAAGAGGTACCATTTCTGGTTTGAAGGGGTAAAATGGCTGGGTGAAGCAGTGGCCAGGGAATGGGCCAAGTTTTATCCATGGCCTTAGAAGCCCTGCTCCCATTGTCCCATGCAGGAACTGGATTGCGGGGGTGGGAGAGGCTGGGTTTGCCAGCAAAGGGGGAAGGTGAGTGCTGGGAAGGGGAGGACTCTCTACTCCAGGACATATTGCTGAGAAACTGCTCTGGTATTTCATCTTCTACCTGCACACTCCCTCCTAGACAGCACTTGCTGAGTGCCCGTGGTCCCGGCAAGGCAGGTTGGTGTCCCTTCTCCCAAGATCCTAGGGCACAGCTGAGGATGTTGTGCCCAGAGCTCAGTGGTTTGCATGGGAGAGGAGCAGAGGTTTCTTTCTCTTCAGAGGCACAGTGTGTGCAGGACTGATTGAGGAAATACCACTTGCAAGCCAGAGAAATGAGGGCAGTGGGGTCAGAAATGCAGGATCCAAGCAGGGGAGCGTCATGTAGGAGCCTGGCTGTGGTTACAGCTCTGCTCTGGTGTGGGTTCCTGCTCCTCTCTGATTTCGCTGCCTTGGCACTGGACCCAGGAGCCCTGTGTTGCTTCTTTGCAGCATTGTTCATCTCCCTATTGCTTTCTGCAAGCTCCTGCGCCAACCTGTTTGGCCAGGTTGATAATTTTCTCCCTGTAGACCTGAACAGGCTCAGCTCACTGCTGCCAGGCAGCTGGAAATAACTTCTCTCTCGGCTGGTCCTTCTGTTCCAGAAATATGGTGTCCCTCTGGGCTCTGTGGCTGCTCTGCCTACCTGTCCTGCACAGTCATCTAAGGGTAAGTTGCTTTGCTCCAGCCATGGTGGGGGCCTCTGTGGTATGAGCACAGACAGCAAAAGGGAAGGGGAGTGAGGTGGATCCCCTGCACCAAACCATGGGGTGGGGAGTGAGGTGGATCCCCTACACCAAACCATGGGTTTGGGAGTGAGGTTGATCCCCTACACCAAACCATGGGGTAGGGAGTGAGGTGGATCCCCTACACCAAACCATGGGGTAGGGAGTGAGGTGGATCCCCTGCACCAAACCATGGGGTTGGGAGTGAGGTGGATCCCCTGCACCAAACCATGGGGTGGGGGCCATACTGCCTGCTGCTTCTGCCTGAGAAGCCCTGGAAGACAGAGTGGTGCAGGACACTGCTTCTCTGTGCCCCAGTACAGCAAGGTTCCTCATCTTTGTCCCAGCTAACAGAGCTGTAGATATCCTCATTGCTCAAGTGGTTTTCTGTAGAAAATCTTTGGAAACTTGGCTTCAGCTCTATGTGGTGACCATGGCCTTCAGGGGTTAACAGGAGGTTGTTCAATAACAACTGCTTTTTTTTTTTTTTTTTTTTTTTTTTTTTTCTGCCCTCCATGTTAAATCTGGATCCCTGTCAGATGTGAGATTGCAAAACCACACAGCTGCCTCTCTAGAGGATACATTATTTTGTACCATTCTGGCACGGTCCCTTTCAGCACAAATCCAACACTTGGAGTCTCTCCCAGCTCCTGCTCACTTCCACCTTGCCATGGTGGACACCACTGCTTCTGGGTCTAGATCCTCAAGCCCTTCTTGTGCTGTAACCACACAGCCAGGCTGCTGTCAGGCTCTGATGTGACCCCACGGGAATGTGTCAGGAGTGAGGGCAGAAAAGCCTGAACTCTGGAAACCCAGAGGACATTATCCAGGAGCTGACTTTGTTTCTTTGTTGGTTCTCCCTCTACCTACAGTTCTCCTCAGCACATGATATTGAGCAAAAACATCTTGTATTAGACAGAGATGGGAAGCTGAAGGTAAGCAATGTCTTGGGTTCTACCCAAGGAGGGATGAAGTTAGGCTGTGGTATTTGCAATGGTTTCCCAGTATGGCCTGAGACAGGATGAGTCCAGCACCAGGGCAGTGTGAAGGTCTCTGGACAGGATTCCCTCCACACCTCACCTATGGCTGCTGCTCCTTCATGGTGGAAGCTCCAGCCTAAGTAACTGGGCAGCATTTGGAGCAAACAGCAGTAGCTGGTGTGTACAGAGGCTGGCAACTGGGTTACTTAATTTCAGATTGATAAGGGAAGATGAGGAAAAGCTATGAGTGGGACAGGCAGAAGAGCCCATCGAGCCTGGCTCTGACAGTGCAGCTCTCTTGCACTAGGGGAATGTCATCCGGATGCTGATGGGAACAGAGAGATCTGAGGATAAAAGCATGTTTTTAAGACCATGCAAATGTGAGGCCAGCAGTGCTACAGGCTAAGGCTTAGAGGACTGGAAAATGAGGAATTTGGAGAGAAAGGGGATGGAATAGAACAGACAAGTTAAGAAGAGACAGACGCCTGGAGGAGGATTTGAGCCAAAAAGGATCAAGGCTGTGACAGCAGCAGAGGGTGCTGACCGAGGCAGAAGGCAGATTGGCAGCCCTAAAATATGCCAGAGGAGGTGGTGAAATCAAGGTTGAGGATGATGGATCTATAAACGTTGAAGGCACAGGACACATGTTGGTTCCTGCCCTCAAAGCATGCCTGTTGGACTCATTTGCCTGGGGCAGGCCCTGAGAGCAAGTGGAGGGAAAACCACTGCAAGACCTCCACCATAGTCCATTTTCCCAAAGTACAAGACCTGTTTCCCATACTCATTGAGGTGCTTTTCACCTCAGGATGAAAAGGCAAACTGAAGTGAACACACCACCAGAGTGGAGAAGCTGCAGTTTCCTCAGCCCATGTAGTGTGCAGTAAAACCCATGGGGGAAGGTAGTGCCATGTTCCTGCTTTCCCAAGGCTCTCCTCCTTTCTCCCCAGGATGTGAAGGGTGCTGGAGATGTGCAGTCTGCTCTGCTGGGAGCCATCCCACCTGCGCCGGATCCAGAGCTAGCCCAGGTCACCCAGGACAACTTGCAGGGCTTTGATGGATCCATGTTACCTTTCCCTACTGCCCTGCCAGGCACCAGCCACGAGTGGAACCTAGATGATGAAGTCCTAGCTGGGACTGTGGGCTGTCATTACCAGCAGCCATCTGCAGATGTTGCCTCTTCTGAAGAGGAAGGAGAGGCTGAAGATAAGAGCTGTGAGATGACTTTGAGGAAGAGCTGGAAGCTAGCAGATGGTTTGATGAGGTTCAGCATCGATCTCCTGAGACAGGTCCAGCTGGAGTCCAACAGCACCAACGTGATCCTGTCACCCCTCAGCATTGCCCTGGCCCTGTCTCACCTGGCACTGGGTAACTCCTTAGTTACAAAAGCACTGATCCCTGACCCCCCTCCTGGAGGCACCAGGAACCAACCTGCAAAAGATTAAATATGGCGCATTCCACTTAACCTTGCTCCTGCAGCTTCCCTTAGGTACGATTACAACTGAAGCTGCCCTCCCTGGCCCTGCATGAGTCTCCTACTCTCAGGTTTCTCCAGCCTCTTTTGTAAGGCACAGACTGTTTTTAACAGGAGGCAGCTACAGTAATTTCCCTGTTTTCCATTACATGAGCATGGCCTAACAGGAATTTGACTTTGCTTTTTAGGAGCAGCAAATGAGACAGAGAAGCATTTGCTGGAGGTGATGCATCTGGAGTCGGTGCCCTGTCTCCACCACCTGCTGGGCACCCTGCGCAGCAGGCTCACAGAATCCACCCTCAGCCTTGCATCACGTCTGTACCTGCAGAAAGGTGAGAGCTGGCACCTCTCTGGGGCCATCCATACTGGTGTAGGATAAGACTCTCAGTGATAAAGAGTGCTGGAAGCACACTGCCATACTGGGAAACATCTCCTGGGGAGTGTCCTGCCATTGGCTGAGCCACTGAGTAATTTTTTTTTTTTTCCCCAATGTCTGATGATTTCATGTAGAACTCTTCCCCTCTGACAGGATTTGAGGTCAAAGAGAAGTTCCTGGAGGATTCAGAGAAATTCTACGGAGCAAAGCCTGTGACCCTTTCTGGGATCAGTAAGGATGACCTCCAAGCCATAAACAAGTGGGTAAAGGAAGCAACTAATGGGAAAATACCAACCTTCCTGCAGCAGCTCCCTGCAAGCACAGTGATGCTCTTGCTCAATGCCATCCATTTCCATGGTGAGCTCCACAGGCTTTACTTCTGAAGAGGAATAGTTAGAGACCTGCTCATTTTCTCCAAGCAATGGCATCTCCTTTCCTCACTTCCTGCTACTCAATCTGCTTGTTCTCGTACATCTGCTGTTCCTCTTGCTTAGCTTTCCTTACAGCAATGATTCCCAACTGCCTCATATGTGCTAAAATTGTTACTGGGCAAGCAGAGCCAGAATGCAGCAGGTGGAACCTGCAGTATTTTTGACTCCTGGTTCAGGATCATCTCAGACAGCAGCACATCTCTGTTCATCTTAACCAGGTCACATGGAACTCACTACACACCAGGCACAGAGCAAAAGGGCAGCTATGGCACAGTGGTCAGGCACACTTTCCTCTTCTAATTGCCCAAGGGTTGTGCATCAAAACACAGATCAAACACTTTCAGTGTAAAGCTGCAGATGTTTTAGCTAGGTCTGGGAGTGTGGTTTCACCCTGCACAGCACAAAGGCAACACTCCTCATTTTCAAAGTGCAAACATCCATTACTTTATCTTCATAGCCTTCAGTAATCTCCCAGGCTGAGGCATGAGGATTAATCCTTATTCTTTTTGTTATTCCATAGGTGCTTTCTGGAAGATAAAAGCCTCCTGCTGTTAGGACTTTTCCAGCCTTGGTACTGACTTCTCTATGCTGTATTTCTCTTTGCCTGGTCACTATCTGCTCTGCTGGAGAACTCATGACAGAAGAAGCAGTGTTAGCTAGGCAGCTTCTGTTTTCCTACTCAATTTTAACTTCATTGGTTTCCAAACCTTTTATTTTGATAGGGTTTTGGAGGAATAAGTTTGATCCTAGCTTCACTGGGCCAGATGTATTCCACCTTGATAACGATTTTGTAGTCCCAGTCGAGATGATGAAAGCCCAGAAGTACTCCTTGAGCTGGTTTACAATGGAGGACATTCAGGTAAGGCTCTGTTTGGAGCACTGCAAGTTTTGACTGGAATTTCCTCTTGCTATTGTATCTCACTGACTGCAACCATTCTCTTAAAAATAAAATAACAAAATAAATAATAATTAAAAAAATTAAATTAAAAAAGAATACAAGTATACAAATAAATATAACAAAAATAAAAGATGACCTTTTAACAGGAAGAGAACACAAAGATTTAATAAGCATCCTTTGCCCTTGCTTTTAGCAAGAATGTTGAATCTTTACTCTCAGTTTCTAGGGGGGAAAAAAAAAACAAAAACCAAAACACAGAGACATTCAGCCTAAGTGGGAATTAATGGAGTTGTAAAGCCCTTAGTTAAAGATAAGTAAGGAAACTGGGAAAGAAATTCTCTCAGTGTACAGTTGGAGCCCTTCAGACTTCAGCTACTGCCAGGGTGGGTACAAAGTTACTGCCCATAGGCTTCCACTTTGCCATGTGCTCATCTTTCATCAGTCAGTGGCTAAGCACTAAAATCTACTGCTGCCATTCCACCAAACTTTCTCAGGTCCCTCCTCCCCAGCAGGCTGTTTTCATCCAACAGCTAGATTGGCTCTGTAGTCTGATTAGAAAAAAAGACTAAATTAAATGCATCACTTTCTAGACTTCTTTTCTTCTGCCATAAATTCTTCTGGTTGGTTTTCTTTCCAGGTAGCCAAGTTTCCCTTTAAGAGTAACATGAGTTTGGTGGTCATTGTGCCAAACCAGTATACTTGGAGTAGCCTTCACGTGCTGGAGAACTTCCCTTATAAACAATTATGTAAGCTCTTCCCCAGAGAGGTACCCACCACAGTGAAGATCCCCAAAATAAAACTGGACTACCAGCTGGAACTCAACCAGGTTCTCAGTCAAATGGGTAAGGCCTCCACCAGGATTTGCAGAGAGTGAGTGAAGCTGATCCATCTCTATGGCATCTGTTCACTGACACTAAAAACTGCCACCCTTGTTTCTAAAGCTGTGCCTCACAGCTTGCTCCAGATCACATCCAAACTTTCCTCTCTTATTTTTCTCCTCCTCCTTACTCTTTGCTTGCCTAGCACCAAATGTTTTGCTCCAACAAGATGATACTATAGTGAAGGCAGCATTCACAGATCCTCACTGTCTTTACAAGTTCTTCCTGTTCCCCCTTTTTGAAATCAAGACCAACTTCTTCCCATGCATCAAACTTTACCTCTTTACTTTGCCATTTCACAGATTGTCCAGGACATAGAAATTGCTAACACAGAGAAGGCAGATCACAAAACCTGGAGCTGACAGCTTACACAAATAAACCACCACACACTGCATTTCCAGAAGAGAATAAATTGAGAGTTCCCTCTGGTGTGCAGAATTGCTTAAAATAAATAAATGAACCTCTGTAAAAGTCTTCCCAGCCTAGCAAGAAAGAACCCTCATGCTTTGTGCTGCTTCTTAAGGAAGGCTTCAACTTCTGCTACTGCTGTTCTAGATGGGGGAGACAAAGCTTGTGAACACTGTTCTGGCTTTGGCAACCTCCGCTCTTCATACAGAGAAAGACTGGGGAATCTGGATGGATTGCAGCTTTTGTTTCTGCTGCCTGCTAGTTCTCCAGTCCTCCAAGATGGCCAACACACATAGCAACAGATCAGGGAACTGCTTGCTTTGGGCAGCTTTAAGGAAAAGCAGAGCTGGTGGCACTAGCTGGGGAAGGTTAACTTAGACTCATTTCTCTGCAGGCCTCCAGGAGCTCTTCACAAGCCCAGATCTCCAGAAGATTACAGATGAGCCTCTCTTTGTATCCAGTATACAGCATCAGTCTACCCTGGAGCTTAAGGAAGATGGGGTGGAAGCATCTGCTGGTACCGGTGTGGCAGTCTCACGCTCAGTCTCTGCCTTCAGCCTCGACCGGCCCTTTGTCTTCTTCATCTTTGAGGATGAAGCAGGCATCCCTCTCTTTATAGGCAGTGTCCAGAACCCTAACCCAAATGCTGCTCCCCAGACAAAAGACCCACGGGGCTCACACGAAGCAACAGATGTCAATGAGCACCCCCTGCCCAAATAAGAGAGGAGCAGAGCCTAAGTGTTCTGGGACTGCTACCTGACCCTTTGGACCAGCTAAGAGAGGCCTCCTGTCCTTGAGGACCTCCCTCTGAGCCAGAGGAGGCAATCCCTTGCTGTGTTCCTTTACAGATCCCTAGAGCCCAGTCCTAGGATAGCCCATTCCATCCTTGCTGAGGTTCCCCTCTGCTGAACCTGAAAATCTTGCTCTGCCTGGATTTCTCTTCCAGGGCTCTCAGTCCCGAGAGGCTTCCTTGTCCCCAGACTCTTATTAGAGTCTTTATTAAGTCCTTTATTAGAGTCCCCTGTAGCCTGGAATCATCATTAGCATCTGGCAGCTTGGACAACAGCCAGAGACATTAATGTGGCTCTTCCTTCCGCAGTTCCTGTGAACGTCTCCCTTGGAGTGTTCCTCTGCAAACTGTCTGTACCCTCCTAGAAAATGACCTCTAGCTCATCTAGACCAGTAACAGTTGTCTTCCCTAGGATGTATCACAGTTATTTCCAGGCACAGGCTCTTTTAAAGATTCCCTTTTCCCACTCCTTGCCTTTTGGGATGTGATGTGGGAAGGTCTGCAGTGGGAAACCCCTCTGGATGCTTATCTCCAGCCCTTTTCCAGGGAAACTAAGTTCTTGGGTAATGCTGGATTTTTCAAGACATATTTTGTAAAGTGTTTTTTAGTGATTTTTATGTTGGCAGAATAATAAAGAGTAAAGCAGAATGTATTTGCTTAAAGTGTTGCCTTGAAAGACCCAACAGAGAAAGGAAAAAGGCACAGAACTTGAATATTCAACNAAAAAAAAAAAAAAAAAAAAAAAGTCTGGGTGTGACAGATGGAAGGAGAAGAGGGACTCCTGCAAAGCTATTTGCTACACCTCATCACCAAGGACCACAGGGGCTGAGAGATTAAATGGATAATCTGTCAAGGCTGGCCAAGGACAGAGTCAACTAAGTTCTGGGCTGTGTGCAGGGAGCACTCAGTGGGTCAGAGCTGGCTTTGTGAAATGGGCACAATTCCTTGAACTGGAGCATGAGCTTGGTGGCAGAGGGATAGGAGGGAGCTTTGCCTGTGAGCAGCAATGCCATGATAAGCAGGGATGTGACAGCAAAATCTGACCACTGTTGGTATCTACTGGGAGGTTCAAAGGTGCTGACTTGTCTGCTGCTGTCTGCAATTTGCTCTAGTGGGATACTCCTGGGAGTGCTGGGACAGTTTCCAGGGGAAGGAGAGGCAGATTTGGACACCTGTAGCTGAATGTCACTGGTTTGGGCTTCTCTTTCATCTGAGATGGGCACAGCTCCCTGGGTCCACATTCCCAGGCAGCAATGCACATTTGAAATAAACTACCATGAAAGAGATTTAGGAACCCCTGATCCCCACCAAGCCATCCTACCACTCAAAACTATTAGCCTAACTCACCACAGCCTGCCACACTGCAGCTATTTCTGTACAAAACAACTGCTGTCCATAATGGATTCTGCTTCTCAACTCCCTCAGCTTCTGGATAAGAAGGATGGTGCCCTGGTTTTGTGAAATAGCAGTTAGAGAGCATAGAGCCCATGCTTCTGGCAGTGTTCTCCTCACTCGGGAAGTCTGCCTTCCCTCAAAGGAAGGAGCAGAACGCTTCTGGGAGCCTCCGTCCCTGAATAGTCTGCACCATCTGCTGGAATCAGAGGAGGACTGACTCACTAACCATGAATTTTGGGGATGCAAAAGACTTTGGGGAATAGAAAGTCCTGGCTCAAACCTGCAATTACACATTTCTTGCAGTCTAAAAGGGGAAGAACAGTTAAAGATAATGTCTACCCCTCTAACCAATGCAATGACACATACCCTTCAAAGGGAGGCTGTAATCATGGGGCTGGGTAATTTTAACAAGTAAACCCACAAGAATTCAGCCCTACTATGAGGGCATAGCTCTAGCCCACAGGGGACACTTTGGCTTATTTATTCATACAGATCCATTCCTAACATTCAGGAATATCATCCCCTGCCTCAGGTAAGTCTTGTTTTGGCTAAGTGCAAGCTTGGTGCCAACCTCCCCGAATTCCATCCTGGTGCACTGCAACCTGTGCCCAATTTGAAGTGCCTCTGCCCTCCAGCTCCCCCTTTACAAACAGCTCTTTCCCCTCCTTGTTTCCAGAACAGCTTGGTTCTTATTTCCTATTTCCCATCTTTCTGCCATCCCTCCTCCTGCAAGCTATTCTTGTCAAACTATTCATTTCATCTTATCTGACAGTACAGCAGCCCTCCACGACTCTGCTTTGCTCAACAAATTATTAGGAACACCAACCTTACAACTCCTTTTCATTCCATCAGCTCTCCAGAAGAGGCAGTTTGTAAAATGCAAAGTGATAAGAAGGTCTCTGCACAGGAATTTCCACTTTGCATTGCTAAGCTTTCATTCTGACTGAGCTCTGTTCTCAAAAGACAGGACTAGCACAGGGTGTCTGCTCTACAGCTCATCTGCATCACTGCCTGAGAATATTAAATACACCTCAATATCTTTAATATTAGATGCTTTTTGGTTTTGGTTTTTGTTTTTTTTGCTAGAGCTAATTCCCATGAACATAGAATCATAGAATGGTAAGGTTGGAAGGGACCTCAAGGATCATCTAGTTCCAACCCCCTGCCATAGGCAGGGACACCTCCCACTAGTACAGGTTACTCAAGGCCTCATCCAATCTGGCCTTGAACACCTCCAGGGAGGGAGCAGCCACAACCTCCCTGGGCAACCTGTTCCAGTGCCTCACCACCCTCACTGTAAAGAACTTCCTCCTAACATCCAGTCTAAATCTCCCCTCTGCCAGTTTAAGCCCATTGCCCCTTGTCCTGTCATTGCAAGACCTTGTAAATAATCCTTCCCCAGCCTTCCTGTAGGCCCCCTTCAGATACTGGAAGGCTACTGTCAGGTCCCCTCGAAGCCTTCTCTTCTCCAGGCTGAAGAGCCCCAACTCTCTCAGCCTGTCCTCATAGGAGAGCTGCTCCAGCCCTCTGAAACATGATCAGCACTTCCACAGCAGAGATGAATACTGTGCAGACAGCATATCACAGAACCACAGAATGTTAAGGGCTGGAAGGGGATCTCAAAAGCTCACCCAGTCCAACCCCCCTGTCAGAGGAAGATCTCCTATACCAGATCACACAGGAATGCATCCAGGCATGTCTTGAATATCTGCAGAAAGGGAGTCTCCACAACCCTCCTGGGCAGCCTGTTCCAGTGTTCTGTCACACTCACAGTGAAAAAAAAATTTCCTCATGTTTTCATGGAACTTCCTATGCCTCAGCTTCCACCCATTGCCCCTTGTGCTGGCATTGGGCATCACTGAGAAGAGTCTGGCTCCATGCACTCAGCACTCACCCTGCTGACTTGAACCCAAATCTGAACAATGCTGGAATGTTTGTATTGATCTAACAAAACTGATTTAAGGCCTTGCATTTAGAGGAGTACAATACATCATTTCTGGGATACCCTTCCCCTACAGGACTAAAGCTTGCTTTGCTCCCAAATAATATTCCATACAATTGCCACTTTGAATCAAATGGTTTAAAACCAAACCTGG
Organism: Eubucco bourcierii; assembly: GCA_013396675.1. NCBI lineage: Eukaryota > Metazoa > Chordata > Aves > Piciformes > Ramphastidae > Eubucco > Eubucco bourcierii. The sequence continues at coordinate 315,075 of VWZE01017713.1, read as the reverse complement.
TTTTCATTTGAAGACACAGATGAGATGGAAAAAAACTTCTCTAAGGATCCTTCCACGAAGACCATTTTAATACCACAAATAAGGTACCAAAATGAGATGAAAACCACCAGAAGACATCTCCACAGCCAACACCCTTATTTTTGGGTGAGTGATGGAAGACTAACAAGCACAAACATCTCTCTGCAGACAATTTCTCCCAGAGCATGCTGAGAAGCAGTTGAAAGTGGAGCTGTTCCTCTTCTTGTTAGAAAGGGTCACCTTTGAAGCACTAATGACAGGGCAGACTACCTGATTTGCTTTTCTGGCTTGCAAAATCAGCAGCTCATGCTTCTCTAAACCCATCCCTTCCTCTCTGATGAGGGCCTGTATGAGCTCAGCATGTGTGAGTAACTCCTCATTATCTGTTAGTGGTGAGGCTAGCAGCCCAAAAGGAGATGTCCCAGAGCAAGCCTAGACCAAGGGCACTACTGCTGGCCACAATTTACTTTCAGCATTTCCAAGGAGCAAACAGCTGCCCCAGATCAGGCTAGCTACATGTCCAGTCAGCCCAATATCCTGGCTCCCCAGCAGCCAGTAAAAAGTATCTGAGGGGAAAAAAAAAAAAAAAAAAAAAAAAAAAAACAAAAATNAAAAAAAAAAAAAAAAAAGCCAAGAATTACTATGGACAAAGAAAAACAACAGTTCTGTGGTTGTACTGCCCAGCTCCTGAGTCTGACCTGACATCTGGCCATTGCCAGACTTCAATGGACCTGTTTTCCACTGATTTGGTTTGGGTTGGTTTTATTCCCACTACCCCCCAGTCATTTATTTTTCATCTCCTTCACTATGTAGTTGCAAGAAGTTTTACATCTCTTGCACTGGCAGGGGAGTTGGATTAGATGATCTTCCCAGGTCCCTTCCAGCCCCTGACATTCTTTGATTCTATGAACTTAATACTTGTGAGTAATACCCTCTCCTGAATGTGCACTGATGGGTGCTCCCCTGGAATCTTCCACCACAAAAGCAATGAAATCCCTCTGCCCCTTTCCCTTCTCCAGGGAACTGAACATTTATTGTTCTGTGAGCAACTACAACATTTTGTTAATCCATCTTTTCTTTTCTTTTTTTTTTTTTTCCTCCCAGGAATCCTTGGCTTTTTAGCCTCTTTTCAACCAAAAACTTTCAGCCAATTCTCTTAGAATCATAGAATCAGTCAGGGTTGGAAGGGACCACAAGGATCATCTAGTTCCAACCCCCCTCCCATGAGCAGGGACACCCTATGTTAGATCAGGATGTACAGAGCCTCATCCAACCTGGCCTTAAAAACCGCCAGGGATGGGGCCTCAACCACCTCCCTGAGCAATCCATGCCAGGGTCTCACCACTCTCTAGATCTTAACAACTGCTTAACTAGTAACTGTCACTAGGTAGAACCAATTCTGAACTTCTTAGTTGCTCTAAACAGCAACAGAAGCCTACTTCCACTTTGTGAGTCTGTCCCAAATAAATCCTGGACATAAATCCATAAATCCACTACACACTGCTGCATTAACCATACCTCTGAGACAGAAGAAATTCCCTTATGTGACATATGGCAGAGCTGTGGAGATAAAAGACTTGCCCTAACAGGACAGGAAGCTTCTGCCTCTCTGACCTCTGCCTTACCCCCTCGACTGCCCTCACTGTGAGGAGCACTTCGAGTTTGGCAAGCAGGGTTAAAAACTTGGCGCGATTCAGCGAGAAGGTGGCAGCAGTGGAAAATGGGAGCAGAGCACTTTAAGACAGCTCTGGTAAGCTGTAACCTGAAGCCTGCCGAAGGCTGGGCTGGGGGAAGCAGCAAAAAGCAGATGTGGCTGCACCGAACCCGCACTGTCCTCGACTCGCACCCGCTGGGAGCCTGCGACAGCAGCGAGAGAAGCCCGAGGTAAGGGGCAGCTCAGCCTCGCTCGGTGCCAGCGGTGAGGAGGGCAGAGGGCAGGGGCTGAGGCTAGGGAGCTCTCGGAGAACCTGGAAAAAGGCAAGAACGGTTGTGCTGCAGATGTTCCAGGGTGGGATTCCCACCAAATCAGAGATCTCACCATGCGTTGGGAGCCGCCAGCATCCTAGGTTACCTCTGCCTCCGGGGCTGCACGGTGCTTGAGAGCTGGGGTGGTTTTCTGCCCTTCTAGGGTCCGTGTTGCAGCCGGGCACAGGCTTTGTCTTGGTGACTGTCAAACAACTTTGGCGACAGTCAAATTCTCTAGAGGTAGTGGCTGTAAGGTGCTTCGGGAGTTAGTGCTGTGGGGTGAAGCAATAATAGGGAGCAGTCTGAGCACAAGGATGATGTTTCATTGCACCCCTAAACTCAGAAGTGTTTATAAATGATGTGAGATTGTACTGCTATAGATGGAAAGCAAAAAGTTTTCCTCTGCACCTGCAGGCCTTCACAAATAGGCAACACCTAGACACAGAGTTCCTTCTTAGCTCATTTCTTAAGTCTTCTTCCTGTACCTTCCTGACTGTAACATCACCTGCTGCATGCTGCTGCTCCTTTGCTTCTCTTTAAAGGCAGCCATGGATTTTAATATCATGCCTGAAACCATCCCACCTCTGCTCCAACCAAATTCTTTTCTCTGTGTTTTTGGCAGCATGCTAAGAGACATACAAAATAGAATCCAGATGTTCAGGCCAATTCAAATGCAAAAGGCTTTTGTCTTTTTAAAATGGAAATTGTTTTTTTGGCAAAGCTTGAGAAATATGAAGCTGGTGACAGTACTGGCAAAAACAATACAGCTCTGCAAAACCAATCTCCTCTCTCATGTTCCCAGGAGCTTGGTGGAGTTGGAGGCAGAGGTTGTGTAGAGACTTATTTATTATTTATTTTTCAGAGAAAAGGTTATGCTCCATGGAAAACCTTCATCTCTAAGCTAGATTGGGCCAACCTCTTCAGCTCAGCATGCAAGAGTTCTGCTTGCTGCAAGCATCTCTCACAGAGCCCTCCCCCCTAACTGTTTAAACTTCAACTCACACAGGGCTTCTGTCACCTCTCTTTCAGCATAAATTCTGCAATGACATGAGCAATCCCAGCATCACTGGATGTTGGAAACTGCATTGCTTTGTTCCAGTACAGTAATCCTCTTGGTTCACATCTTCTGCACCAGAATACCTCATCTGGTTAGCAGCTAGGATAGCAGCAGTTCACAGGATGCAAGTGCACAGGGAAGGAGGGTACCACTTCTGTGTTAACTCTGTCTAAACATAGTTGAAAACGAAAAACCTCCACTGTGACACCTTGTTCCCCAAGGCAGAACTACCTCTAGAAGAAGAGGGAAAGGAAAGAGGGAAATGCCTCTCACTGAAGTAAAACCTCTGCCTGAACACTGGGTCCTGAAGTGAGGCTGTTGTAGCTAAGTTGTATTTCTAGCAGCAGGCATGCTTTCTTTACAGCTGAAGCTAATCTGAAACACATGTTTTCTATTTCACTGGATGCCTGGATCACAGGGGTTAGTTAAATACAATCCTCTTCCTTTAATTTCTGGGAATCTATATAAACATTGCTTCAGAGCAGTCCTAGTGGCGTCTGCTCTTGGGGGCATGACACTTGTGCAGTAGCTCTGGTCTACCCACAGTGAAACCCTGTGTTACTCACTGCCCTTTGGACCAGACAGAGCTGTCCTGAAGGGCCACATCTGCCAGTGCTGGAGTGATTCAAAGTGGAGACCACAGAAAGAACAGCTTTGGAGAGTTGGGTACTTTCCTCACACCTCTATTAAAAATGCTGAATAAGCCAAGCTCTGTCTTTCACCTCTTTAGATGAAGCTCAGTGTTAAGGGTTTACTCCCTGCCCCTTTCCTTTCAAGAAAGTTCTTCTACTTTCACTTCATCAAACTGCAAAAAAAGAACCAAAGGACACATATGGGCTGCACAGCCTGCCAGGTGCATGCACACACAAGAAACACAACAAACTCCTGCTTGAGGCAGGTACCTTGTACAGCAGAGCAACAATCAATCATTTTTATCTTCTGACCTATTCAACAGTATGGATTTGCTACCTTTTAAAAATGAAATATTGAACTTCTCAAAATCTAAAACTCAGAAGATACTAGTTAGTGCCCCTCTTGACCTTGGCATTTGGTAACTGCCAGCATCACTGTGGTTTGGGCCACACACATCTGCTTTTGTGCTCAGGCACACCCAGACATGTGTGGTTGCCCAGTTTGAAGTCATTTGGGTCAGGCTGGCTGAATACCTCAAACTAGAGAAGAAAATAATTCAGCTAAGATCAGGTGTGTGTCTCACAACTGGGAAGGCCAAGCATCAGCAAGTGTTACTGCAGTTCCTGTCACAACCAGGGAGTCAATAGTAGTGGTATTTGCTCTGTTGCTCAAACTACTTTTGTCATGTTCTTACTCTGTAGCTTCAGGAATGCAGGTTCCAGTGGTTCTCCTTTTCCTGAGTCTCTTAACTGTCCCAAGCAGATCCCAGAACTCGGCTGCTGAGCAGGTGAGTAGGAGACGACATGCAGAGAGTGAGGGAGATACTTGGAGCAGGTAATTTAATTGTAGAGAATCTTACAGAAGGATTAAGCACTACCCTCCTAAGTTACTAGGATTTTATTTAGCAACATAATAAGACTAACTCCTGCTTTACCTAAATAAAACCTTGCTGGTTACATCAGGGGATGACTGTGAAGGAGAAACAGTGGATTCCTATCTGAGTGCTGCCTTTGGCTTTACTGGGACACCTTAAAGGAATTTAACTGTTCCTACCCTCTCTATGTGTAAGATGAAGATATAGATCCTAGGAGAGCATCTGTAGATTGCTTAACTTTGGAGGGTTTGTCACAACTTTACCTGCCCTTGTAAACTGTGAGTCTAACCTAAGTGGTCCCTGTACCCACTAGAACTCTGCCACTGCTGATGGAGCCCACACTGGTGAGGTGGAAGAGGAAGATCCTTTCTATAAGACCCCTGTAAACAAGCTGGCAGCAGCAGTCTCCAACTTTGGCTATGACCTGTACCGGCAGCAGTCTAGCCGGACAGCCACTGCCAACGTGCTGCTGTCTCCATTCAGCCTGGCTACTGCACTTTCTGGCCTCTCACTTGGTGAGTTCTTGCCTCTTCTCCCCCTTTTCCTCACACACTCTTTGGTGTGACAGCCCTTCCCTCACACTGTGTCCTTCTCGCTGGCAGGGGCTGGGGAACGAACCGATGATGTCATCTCTCGTGCTCTCTTCTATGACCTGCTCAACAAAGCTGAGGTCCACAACACTTACAAGGACCTACTGAGCAGTGTGACTGGACCAGAGAAGAGCATGAAAAGTGCCTCCCGTATCATCCTGGAGAAAAGTAAAAGTCCTTCCCCTCTACCAAATTTTACCTCAGTAACTAACAGCAGGTAGAATGCACTCAGTAACACCACACTAACAGCTCAGGCTGCAGCAGAGGGTTGAGCCAGAACACAGACAGTGCATGGAATGCTGTTGCCACTCCAGAAGCAGCCTGGAAAGTTTGTGTGCCCATAAATAAAAGACCAGACTTATGCACACAAAGACTCTGGTGATTGAGGAGCTAACATGCAAAAGGTCCAGAAGAACCTTGCTGAGAATTCTGCCTTCACCCTAGGTTTTTTTGGCATGTATTGCTAACTTCCAGGAACCACAGAACACATTTTCTAGTTGTGATAGCATTCAGCCATATTCCTGTGTTTAATTCCTTGCAGTACTATTTGAAATGTCTGCTTTTGGCATGCAATAAACATCTGCTGAGAAAGCCAAGAGCTATCTTTTGGAACCTTCTGGTTCCAAGAATCCAATAGGTTGAGTAAGCTGTACTCATAAGGCAAGCTGGAGAATGGAGAAAGGCTGATGTAGGAATAGCTGTGTCTAAGCCTTCTGTTCTTATCAAAAGAGTTTCAGAGGAGTTATCTCATACTCCAGCATTCGTGGCTATAGGATTTGGATCAGTTTCCTCCATGTCAGTTATTCTTCAAAGCAGGTTTCTATATACACACACACAGCCACAGATGTTTTATGAAAGAACTGCTGCTGGGCTTTGGATTGCAATCTGCTGCCTTCAGATTGTTTTGATAAGGCAGCTAGCTGCACTATCAGTGTTTGTATTCCCCAGGACTGAGGGTGAAGTCTGGTTTCCACAGCCAGCTAGAGAAGACCTACAAGATGCGTCTGAGGGCACTAAGTGGCAACAACCAGTTGGACCTCCAAGAAATCAACAACTGGGTCCGACAGCAGACAAAGGGAAGGATTATGAGGTTCATGAAGGACATGCCCACAGATGTCAGTATTCTCCTTGCTGGGGCTGCTTACTTCAAGGGTAAGAATGTTGTGTACTTGGTTGTTACAGAGAGGGTCTATGAAGCATGTGTTAGAAGAGATATGAGGGAATGCTCTGCCAGAAAGATAGAGTGTAAGAACAAAGTGAATGTTCACTAAAATAAAAACACATGCTACCTGGACAGAAATAGTCCTCAAGGGAGGAACTATTACCCTTGGGAAGCTGAATCTTGACCTCTTTGCAGTAGGAGACCAGAGCTGAAAGTTTAAGCTCACAAAACTCCATGGCAAGAGACAGAATATTACAATCTAGGAAAAGCACAGTACAGAGATTTTTTTTACCACCACAGAGGGAACAGAGGGAGATGCTAGAGAACTGTTCTAGAACATGCTGTGTGCCAGTGTCCTGGAGAGTGATTGAGACAAAGAGCAAAATAAAGGGTGGGGAGAGCAGCACTTTATATGCACTGACACAATTGTTACCCTTTAGAATAGTTTTCTAATTACATAAGTAGACATCGACTTCCCAATAGCTACTCCACCCATACACTGGCTTCATTTTTAATTTCCCATCTAGCCAATTCTCAGATGAAAAGGAGGAGACAAAGAATGGCAGTAAACCAGTAGCTCCAATCAGCCTATTTCTGTCTCTGTCATCACTCATTTATGCCTCAACTCTTACAACACAAATGCTGTATATATAAAGTGCAATATATACTCAGCCACAGACACAAGCCTGGTTTCATATTTTGCTCTCCCAGAAATTCCTCCATTTGATCTTTTAAAAAACAGGGACATGGAAGACTAAATTTGACACCAAGAAGACTGCCCTGAAAGACTTCCACCTGGATGAGGACAGAACTGTGAAGGTGTCCATGATGTCAGACCCCAAGGCCATACTGCGATTTGGTTTTGACTCAGAACTCAACTGCAAGGTCAGAGAGCAAATATTGCACAAGATCTCCTAAACCTGCTGAAGAACAGGCTCAGCTACACCTACCTGTTAAACCATTCCAGAAGACAGCCTTGCTTCTCCCATCAGGCTAGTTTTGCAATCCCTATTTTGAAAGGCAGTATGTGTTGATCCTTAGAATATCCTACTTCTAGACTGGCTATGTGACAAGCAGTCCGCAATTGAAGTAATGCACAGGTCCCTGTTTTGTCTGACCTAAAGTTGGGCAAGAAGGGCAGGTCACATTTGGCAAAACTTTTCCATCCCTATCTCTTTCAACAAATCTTTCCCTGTAGGAGCTCAGAGGTGTTCAAGCTGAGAATCCTCCAAAGCAATGCTGCAGTTGAGCAGGTGACAGTAAGACCTTGGGATGTAAGAGCAGAAAGTGCAGGGAGGGCTGATGAACATCTGACCACCAGAGGTGTCAGGAAGCATGTCTAATAAAAGCAAAGAGGGAAGAAGACCAAGTGGTAACTAGAAAGGCTGAACAGGTAGTTGAGGCTCAGGCCTGTGCCTAGCATGGGATGGGTAAAACTATTTACTATTGATGTGACCCTTTCTCACTTTTAACTGGCCTTCCAGATTGCCCAGCTGCCACTGACAGAAGGAATCAGTGCCATGTTCTTCCTGCCTACAAAGGTGACTCAGAATATGACTCTGATTGAGGAAAGCCTTACTTCAGAGTTTGTCCATGATGTAGACAAGGAGCTGAAGACAGTCCACGCTGTGCTCAGCTTGCCCAAACTAAAGCTGAACTATGAAGAGGCACTTGGCAGCACACTAAAGGAGACAAGTATGTACATCACACACCCTCTGCAGATTGCCAGGGCTCAAAGCAGTGAGCAAGTCGCTTCCTGCTCTCAGAAGATTATCAAGCTGGTGGGTTACTAGTTGGGTCCTACTGTCAGTCTATAGAGATCTCCCCAACAACTAAATCACCTTGGTCCAGGACTCAACTTTTTACATCTTTCCACCAAGCTCATACAACGCTTGTGAGGCTGAGGGAGAAGCTGAGTACAAACAGATGTAAGCTTCTTCTCTTTCTCACCCCAAAATAAACTCCACCAGAGCAGCTACCTGCCCTCCTGGACCAGCGTTAGCAGTACTGCTCCCTGACCTGCAACCTCTACTTTCAGCTAATGGACTTTGCTTTCTCTCTTTCCTCCAGGGCTCCAATCACTTTTCACATCACCTGATTTTACCAAGATTTCTGCCAAACCTATTAAGCTATCTCATGTGCAACACAAAGCAGTTCTGGAGCTCAGTGAAGATGGGGAAAGATCCACCCCAAATCCTGAGGTGAATGCTGCTCGTCTGACCTTCCCCATAGAATACCACGTGGACAGACCTTTCCTTCTTGTGCTGCGAGACGACACCACTGGAACCCTCCTCTTCATTGGCAAGATCCTGGATCCCAGGACCATTTAGATCCCTTCACAATAATCTGCAATGGTAGGGCTCAAATGGAAAGGGAGGTATTGGGAGGGTTACTGCCTCCCTGCTCTGCTGCACAAAGACAACTTGCCAATCTTATGCCTTCATGCTGCAATAAAAGAGCTTTTGCTGTTAATCTCAGCAAGCCCCAGTATTCTCCTTTGAAGGATTGTCTGCCTGTGTCACATGCCTTCACACTCCCATTTTCCCCAGGTGAGCCCCAATGCAGTTCTATGTCCTATATGCAAGCACCACCTGGTGTACACTGCAGATTCCCCTATCCTGTCTTCCAACCTAACACCAGTTCTTTATACTGGATCCCTCATCACAGAGGTCCGTGCTGCTAGCCCTTCAAGTTCTGCAGTGTCCCCTCTCACAGCTTGTTCAGTTTGCACCTTCCAGGTGGCTGCCTCACCCATTCCAACCATTTCTGTTTAAAGCTAGAAAGAAGGAAGGTGCTCCACAGCATCAGAAATTAAAGGTAGTGTGGTCTGGGTGACTGCACATTCAAACCACACATGGGAGATTCACATCTCCAGATAGAAACACAGAGATACAGAAACATCTCAAACATTTGCTTCAAGCCCACATGCAGAAATTAAATCACAGCATCTATTCCCACCATACCACACACAGGACCCCACGTGTTAGAACTGGTCATTTTATTTGCAACAGCCTCACTGAAGGGCATTTCAGATTTCATTCAAGTTGTTGTTACACATGGTTTTCCAGCTTGTACTACATGACTATCTTACCACATGAAACTTAGCTTTGATGAAAGATCACATTGCATCTTCCTTTGACAGGGAAATTAAATCCTCTGAAGGATGCTTCTGGGAAGGTCTGACAGACAAGTCTTCATCTCTTGTAGTTCCTGGATCTGAGTACTCTGAGGACCACAGTGCACTGACAAAATCTCCTCTGCTCTTTGAATTGTGCTCAGAGCTTCAGAAACTGCAAATCTGAAATTGGAATAGAACAAGAACAGAATATATAAAATACCTAATTCAGCTCCTTGACCTGCATAAGGTTCCCCATGCTCAACAAAACACCTAAAACTGTTTGTGCTTACACATCCTACCCTCCTCTGCCTTTGAGCAGTTGGCAAACACTGAACTTCAGCTGCAAAGGGAGGATGGAATGGAAAAAAAGATGAAGAAGGCCAAATCTTAAAGCACTATTTTTGAGCATAGGTACCCACTACTTCCTCACTGAGCTCCCACTAAAATTAATTCAGTTACAGAGAGGTGCTGTGAGGTACTTAGAGAATTTGCTTATCAGAAGAAGGCCAAAACAGAGCAAAAGGATTTTATTTCCTCTTTTGAAAAGAAGTCAGCAGTATTATACAGCTGAAGTACCAGGGGTGAAGAGTTGTCAAAAGAAAACAATAGGACAGGGAATAAAGGGAACCAAGAAAAAGGACAGGCACAAAGCAGAGAAATAGGTCCAAGGAGAGTCACGAGGTGTAAGTGAACCCCAGTGGGGTTAATGAACTTACACTTGAGTAATGCCCAACTTTTGTACCTGTTCCAGGCTGACCCTGCAAGGTGCCAAGGACCACCTGGCATGATACTGTGTCAGACACCCGGGAGTGGTACAGGGAAGGGACAGAGAATGAAAGCAGATTTACCCATTGAAGAGAACTTGTGCCAGCTTGAACAGCTCATGACCTATTTCCACGCTTGATGGCCCATGATGCATTTCCACAATCTTAATACTCCTCTCCAGGTGTCTGGCTGCTTCCTGCCACTTCCCTAATGAAGCAAACAAACAAAACAAAACAAACCCAAATGAAACAAAACAGTAAAATGAGTCATGAATAAATACTTTCTAAAGCTACTGCCATCCAAAGCATCTAACAACAGTCTGCATAATGTATGAGCTATGTCTACAGCATTCTTGGGAGGCTGCTGACCTTAGGACCAGGACAGGGAATCTAGAAGAACATGAAATCACATTATTATTATTCACTGGTTGCAGGGAAGGCAGTTTGGGTTGAAGTAGTCTTTGTGAGAGCCCTGCTGTCAAAACTAGAGAAATGCAGCAGGGCAAAACTGAAGGGGCTGGTATGAGAAAAGGCCACTCATGTTAAATTCAAAGTTCAGACAAGTGAAGATAATGAGAAGACAATGGCATACCAAGAGTAGCATAGACTTGTGCCAGATGATCTTCCATCTCTCCCATCAGCAAATGCTCTGGAGACAAGAAGCTTCTAGCATCCATTTGACACTTCAGCAGCATTCTGATAGCCTGATCTACAACAAAGCAGAGTATAAAAATTCATCCAACTGGCCAGCCTCCAGCTTTCCATGATCCATGAAATCAAGTCAGTCCAATCTCATCTCTGCATCTTACACAGCTAGATCTGGATTTGGTTAGAATTCAACACTGACTTAATCTGCAGTCCTGCTTATCCTAACGCAGCACTGGACCAACTCACTTCAGAAAGCAAGCCCTGGGAATACATAACTCTGGTGCTACCCTGACTTCTTTTAGCTACCATGGAACAATGTGTGACTTAGATTAACACCCGGATCAGGAGTATAAAACCCCTAAAGCTCAAGTTCCCAGAGACAGCAGGCTGCATGCCAGAAGACCCCAACTGCGCAAGCAACAGTGCCATCTGATGGCTAGAACTACAGCTCCCGATGTGCGCGCATTAGCTGCTGACCTTCAAAGTAGAAAGCTGAGCCTTACCAGCCTTCCTGTCCCTTAGCAGCTCTAACGCCATGTTGACTTGTTGCTGAAGGTCCCCTAAACGACGTGACAGGCTCTCTCTGCTCACTGAGATTGCACAAGCTTCTTCTGAGCAACAAAGCACATCTTCACCCTGTGGAAATCACCTCTGTAGCTCACATTCAACTCAGAGCTTCCATCTCTGTATGGTGCTGTAGAGGTGCAAAATCGTTTCTCAATTCAGAGAATCGTAGAATGGTTTAGGTTGGAGGTGACCTCGAAGATCACCTAGTTCCAAACCCCCACCATAGACAGGGCTACAACAGGTTGCTCAAGGCCTCATCCAACCTGGCCTTGAACACCTCCAGGGAGGGAGCATCCACAACCTCCCTGGGCAACTTGTTCCAGTGTCTCACCATCCTCACTGTAAAGAACTTCTTCCTAACATCTAGTTTAAATTTGCCTTCTTCCAGTTTAAACCCATTACTCCTTGTCCTGTCATTACAAGACCTTGTAAATAGTAAATTGCATTCATTAACCACATTGACTTGCCTGTACATTGCTATCAGCTTATCCCATTTCGTGTGAAAACTTCCAGGAATAGCTCTGTAAGCTGTGGATTAGGCCAAAGCAGGGGCACAACTAATGTATGTATACAAAATGCACACTGTGATGACTTCTGCCTATCTACACTAGACACTGATTTCTTTTACACCCTGTGAGCTGCAGAGTGTGACTTTCTCTCCATACAGCCCTTGCACGCACCCTTTCTGTTCCAGACTCCAGGCCTCCATTTTCTGTCCTAAATATCCCCACCCCCTTCCTCTAGTTCATGACCATGATATTCTGAAGTTAGTTCATCGAGTTCAAAGGGATTTTAATTTGCTGTTAAGGGCACTATTTTCCCTATAATGCTTGAAGTCTGATATACAAGAACATTACAAGAAAGCTGCCAAGAAGAGCGAGACACTGCATTTACCCTGCGAGGCCTTTTCCCTTCTGAGCAGAGATCACAGATTGATGTCCTCAACTCTTGGCTTTCCCAGAGACCCAAGTTTTACACATCTCAGTAAGCTATACAGTTACAGCTACAGAACTACCTGCATTGGAGCATGGCAGCTAGGACAGCAGAATGAGTTTCTCGTGGACATCACACTCTTGACATCAGACTCTAACTCATCAAGGCAGGCCTGACAGCGACACTCGAAGAAATACTGACTGAGGAGCTGCTGTCTCTCAGCAACTCTCATCCTACAATGGTGAGGCCCTGCAAAGGGATGGCAAAAGTAGAAGTCTCTAAGCAAGTAAAGTTCTTAACATCAGACTAAATCTGCCTTTGCTGTAATTGAAACTTGATACATCATCTTTTAGAGAGGAGGTAACTGGAGACTGAAAACATAGCAGTGGGCTCAGGAGGTAAAACGTTGCACTGCTACCTTTGATCAAGGCTTAGACATAAACAAAGACTCAAACAACAGTACACTGGGAATTATGATATTCAAGGCACTCAGAAAACATGCCAACTAGAGATGAAAGGATGGCTGTGCCTTGAGACAAACAGGGAGTTAATACTCACCATAGCAATGGAAAATCTCTTGGCCACTTGGGATTGACTGTGATGCCCTGACAGTGACAGCTGTCCCACTAAATGACACACTGATATTGGGACAGCATGAATGGTTCAGAAGGCTGAGGACAGGAAAGAAGGCTGTCGCCAGGCGCACAGGCTTCTTCTTTACAACAGCACCATCTCCAGACCCTAAAGACAGGGCAAAACCAAACAGGTTGAGAATGAATGCCCAGGAGCCCACACGAGTTATGCAATGAGCAGTGTGACCAATTGCAGAGAGCAGTAGAGGGTTTCTGGGACCCTAGAGACAGAGGAAAACCAAACAGGTTAGGAATGAAGGCTCAGGAAACCTACACAAGTTATGCAATGAGCAGTGTGACCAATTGCAGAGAGCAGTAGAGGGTTTCTGGGACCCTAGAGACAGAGGAAAACCAAACAGGTTAGGAATGAAGGCTCAGGAAACCTACACAAGTTATGCAATGAGCAGTGTGACCAATTGCAGAGAGCAGTAGAAAGTTTCTGGGATCCTGAAGACAGAGGAAAACCAAACAGCTTGAGAATGAATGCTCAGGAAACCTATGCAAGTTATGCAATGAGCAGTGTGACTAAATGCAGAGAGCAGTAGAAGGCTTCTGGTAAATTGCTACCATAAATAATAGCAAAGTACCCCCTAGGTGTGCACCAAAGAACAGGCCAGCATGAGACATGCCATTTAATTTTAAGCAAATTATTCTCATCTGCAATGGGAGCTTTTTTACTGCTGATAAATCAATCTCTTCACATTAGCTAGATGAGCAAACACAACAGAGAGGGCTTAAAGGTTTTGTTCTTACCCAGCTCCTGCATTACAGTGATTGCTTGTGCATTGCACTGCAGCTGCAACACGTGCCTCAGCATTGCTCCTGCCAAAGTCTTCATCCTTGCAGACAATTCACCCAATGTTTCTTCACACATGTTTGGTTTGGACCCCTTCTCAGATGATTTCTGATTCAAAACAGCAGCCTCCAGGCCAGCTTCTTGCAGTTGTTTGCATATAGCTACCACACTGAGCAGGCAAAGGAACTTGTGTTCAGGGCTGTGCTTCTCAGCATGTGGCAAAAGGTTGAACACAGCTTGGTAAGAACTGTGGTACTGACCATCACCATCACAACCAGGGATACCTCTAGTACCAGCTGTTGTATCTGGTGCCTCACCAAGAATTCTGAATCTTGCCTCAGGATTATGGAGGTCTTTGACACCATCATGGGACCATTCCACCAGCCTGCTAACCTCTGCAAATCCTGCCAGTAGAACAGTCCTCAAGGCAACATGGCAGAAGACCCCTAATGTGAGAAGCAGTGCTCCTAGGGAGCACTCTGTCCTGTGGTACTGCTCCCATGCCATGTCTGCACAGTTCTGGCTGCAGTACTTTGCATAACTGCACCCACAGCAAGGCACCGAGGCCAAAAGCTGCCTCAGACAGCAGTGGCAATAAAGGTCTGCATTGGTGACTTGGGTATCCCATGCTGTTTCACTGCTGTCCTGCAGATGAAAGTTCTCCCCGGGGCAGAGCACACTTACAAAGGCCTCCTCTTTCAACAGGCTCTGTCCTGGCAGGATGTCCTGGGAAGCCACCAAGTGACGTCCTCTCTCTCTATCAAACTTCAAGCTCAAAGATGAAGATGCACCTGAAATACTGGCATTCTCTTCCCAGATCTCTGACTTCCTTTGAATGTCAGCACATGCTTCTTGTGCAGGCTCTGGACAGCTCTCTCCCTCACGTATCTTATCCTTCAGTTGATGTAACTTTTTTAGCACTGTTTGGTGTGTAGGACTTGTCACGTTCCCATCCACGCCAATTTTATTCTCCACCACACTGAGGGTGTCTGCTGCATCCTGTAGCCTCCCCAAACACAGCAGACACTCAACTTTTCGCAGCAAGACCTTGGGAAGCAGCCTGTCTGGATAGCCATGGCTTTCAGCTCTGGCAATATCTTCCAAACAAACCTAGAAACAAAGACAGGACCCTTTAAATGCACTTGAAAACCATCTGAGACCCATGCTCTTTCAATCCACCAAAGATACAGATGATCCGGAGGCTGGAGTAGATGATCTCTGAGCTCCCTTCCAACCTAAGCCATTCTATGACATTTTAATGCGACTACATTAATGAGCAAATTCAACATGCAGTGGCAATCTGATGGCCAAATAAAGCCTCCAGACACAGAACAAGGGGGAAAGCAGTAACCCTTCTGAAAGTTTAAGTAACGATGGAAGCTTTAGCACAGCTTTTGAATCAATCTAATCCACAGTTTTTTGTTCTACCCATCAAACACCCGTCGCTGCAGGGCTTGCAGAAGCACCTCAGAAGGTGCCTAATCCCCATCTATTGCTACACAGGAGGCCTGAGGCCCCACTCTGACTGTGTAGACTTGTCCGAGGGTACCCAGGAGATTCGGAGAGATGTGGGAAGTCCGGGCTGCGGTCGGTCCCGCTGCCCCACCACTGCTTACCTCAAAGTGCCCGAGGTGGAAGAGGGCGGCGGAGCGGTTGGCGAAGCAGATGGACACGTCGGGGCTGCCGGGGACTTCGTGGGATGCCGCCTGCGGAGACCAGAGAGCTGATACCTCAGGGGGCCCGCGCCGGACCCTCATCGGGACCCTTTCAGCGGGGGCTCGCAGATCTTCTCACAGAAGTGGCCCCACACTGGGCCCACCGCAGTCCTCTCCGGAAGCCTTTCGCCGAAGGCCCCGGACCGTGGTGGCCGCCTCAGGGCTACCCTCGCCTCACCTACCTGCGAGTAGAGCCTCACGGCAGCACCGTATTGGCGGCGGCCGAACAGCCGGTTTCCCTCCTCTCGGTAGAAGCGCGCAGCCTCCGGCTCTTTGCCCGTGCGCGCCCGGCGGCACAACCGCAGCAGAACCGCCACCTCTACCTCGGGCCTGCAGGACACGAGGGTCAGTTCCACGACCCGTTCCGCCCCGTTCCGTCCCGCTTCGCCCTGCCCACTGCTCACCGGAGGAGATCGCAACCTAGGTGCACCATGTCATGCAACGATGCCACCTCCAACCGTTCCCGCAGCGCCGGTTCCAGCGCGGCCCAGCGCCGGGCAGCGCACAACCGCCACTCCTCCACCGGTAGTGCCATCACCAGCACCTCAATGGCGGCACCCAGCACAACATACCTAAAAACGCTTCCACCGTACAGCCCCAAACAGCCAATTAAAACGTGATACTACCGTCAGCTGACTTACGCCCGGCGGTGACGTAAAGGCGCGCCGGAAGAAGGAGGCAGGGCTCTGGGCGGCGGGAGGATTTGGCGGCTGTGGCGGAGCTCGGCGGGATTCGCGGCATCATGAGTGTGCGGCTGAGCGAAGGGGCCATTGCGGTGAGGAACTTTGCGGCGCAGAAGGGGACCTGGTCTGGGCTCGGTCCTGTGGCCGGAGGGTGAAGACTGGGCCCCGGGACATGCGGGCCGGGCGCTGCAGTTGGCTCGGTTCTAAGAGAGAGAGCGAGCAAGCCCCGGGCTGGGCCCAGGTCCAGCAGGCAGGGAAAGCCCTGACTAGGTCCGACGGTAACGACTATTCTCATGTCTTTGGCCGTTCCACGGCAGTTTCTCCCTCGCTGTTGGTCTTGAAGCTTTCCTGAGCGGGATGGTGGGACCTTACTGAGAGTCACTTTTTCTTTCCTTCAGGCTATAATGCAGGGGGAGAACGTCACCAAGCCCGTGCTACAAGTCATCGTGAGTACCGTCCGTTACCTCTTGTGCCAGTGTCTGCTAGTGACTGCGTGCAATTCTGCGCGGGCTTCTGACTGCAGCCGAGTTTCCTCTACAGAGGAGCTGAGCACAGCTGGTGTCCTCTTCACTTCATTTTACACGACTTGGGCTATGTTGCTGATATCAGTGGTTAAAAGAAAAAAGCTGTCTGCATAAGTAATATGCTAACGATGTCACGTTGTGTTTCTGAAGGGTTTCCGAACAGAATTTATTTGCTGTTTCCCCATAGAATACACGGGCTATTGCTACAGGAAGTGGGCCACCACGTTACAGAGTGTTGATGAGTGACGGCGTTAACACACTGTCATGTAAGTATGAGAAGCTGCAGTGAGATTTTAAGTGTGGAGGTGCTAAAGTTTCCACTTTAGTGTCTAAGTGGTGAATGTTGACAGAGAAAGGTGGCCTACGGGGAGACTACAAGCTAAACTGCAACGTGCATTTTAATCATTAGACAGGGATAATTTTATTCTAGAAGTTTCTCTGTGGGTTTTAAGTAATTAACACCATACAAGCTATAATGAAAACATAGAAACCCATACGTGGTTTTGTAACGGCAATTTTGAGGTAATTTAAACTTTCTCTGACTTGTTTGAGATATGGTCATTTTAGCTATCACTGCACTGAAATGTAGGGGTTAAATGCAATCTAGTTTATGCTCAGTTTTGGTGACTTGCTAGCACTTCAAAATTGTTTTCTATGTGTTTGACTGAGCAAGTTGTATATCTAATGCAACACTAGACTGCCTGGAAAACTTGTGGCCTAACCCTGTCAGCCTTTTTCAAGGCTGAGATGTGTCGTTTCAATGTTACGCTTTGTTCTTCTGCAGCTTTCATGCTGGCAACGCAACTGAATTCTCTGGTGGAAGAGGAGCGTTTATCAGCTCAGTGTATTTGCCAGATTAACAGATTCATTGTCAACAGCCTGAAAGATGGCAGGTAAGTGTGTTTCTTTAAGTACCATGCTTGAAAAAGACAAATGAGTTGGTGGGTGCTCAGTCCTTTGTGACTAAGCATAGGCCAAATACTTTTGATTTGGATTATCTGGAAATACTCAATCTGTAGTGTGTAGGAGGGAAAGTACACAGCACAAACAATAGGAGAAAGAAAGCTATTACAGAATGTGACTGCAGTGGGTGCAGATATGGCTAGCAGAGTGATTTAATGATTGAAAGCTTCCAGGTGGAATTTTTCTATTTATCCAGAGCTTTGTTAAAATTGACTTTAAATGGTGTACTGTAGAAAAGAAACAGTGGAGATTCCTTGTTACTTATTAGGTGTTGTGGGATCTGGTCTTTCTGTGAAAATCTGAGGGAAGAGTGGCAAGGTACTGCAGAATAAGAAAGGGTCTGAGTGAAGTGATTATAGAAGAGCTACCTATGTATCAGGAGAATATAAGTTGAGGTTCATGCTCTTTTTATTCCTTGTTTTTGTGGAGGGAATGTAACTTCTGAGGCAGGGAAAGTATTCTCTTCTGCATGGTTTTGTTACTTTTAAATGACTATGTTTTGGCAGTTTTGTGTGCCCCTTCACTGTGCCATCAGCTGTCCTTAATGAAATGTGATAGTGTTTCAGTGCTGTCATGACAGGCTTAAGGTGACAGTGGAGAGTTTTTGCCTTCCAGATCCCTTGTTCAAAGACTCAGCCTCTGATGGTTTAGTGTCTTACCTGCCTCAAAGGATATTTAGAGTCTGATAAACTTGCAGACAGAGTGGAAGTCTTGATTTCTCTCTATCCTGTGTTTGTAGGAGAGTGGTCATCCTGATGGATTTAGATGTTCTGAAAACTGCTGATCAGGTTGGTGGGAATATTGGCAATCCAGTGCCATATAACGAAGGTGAGTGTCCTCTGTAAACCAGAACCTTTTTCAACAGACTCTGTTATGACAGCTTTTCACCTGTGTTTCACTTCAGAAGAAGCAGTCAAACACGTTCAGCTTTCTTATGCCTGGAACAGCAATGTCCAGATCTTGAATGTCCTTTCTGGTTGTTTAGCAAAATGAGCTGTGTTCATATTTTAACAAGCACTACACCATGGCTGAAGCTTCAGTCCCCACATGGTACTGGCAAGTATTCATACCTCATGATAGCATTGTCAGGTCTTTATTACGTTAGTGGTCTCTACCTAGAGTTCCAGTAAGCATGCAGAAGCTTTTTCTATGCCTCCCCATAATGAGTAATCAAATAGATGATAATTTCTCCTGTGTGGAAAGAAAACAGCAGGAGGAAGATGTAATAATGATCTATGAAAGTATAAGATGGCATGGAGAGGATGAATAAAGAATGATGAGTCTCTCTCTTTTTCTACACTCATTTGATGCTCTTTAGATCTCATTCTCGGGTAGTGGTTTTAAAACACAGGCTGTGCTGCACCCCCAAACAGTGCATAGTTAAATGAGGTAGGTGCCTAAAATTGGCACGGGTTCAAAAAGCAATTAGACGTGAAAGAAAAATCCATTAAAGGCTGTTAAACATAACAATACATCCTCTGCACGAATCTGAGCTTCAGGAAGCACTAAAACTTAAATTGCTCAAAGTACATAGAGGGGAGACTGGTATGAAAAGGCAGCCAGCAGGCAGACTTCCCTAAGCACCCATTCCTGCCCTGTCATCTCAAAAATGAGGATGTGCTGAGTGGACCTTAGTCTGGCCTCCTGTGAATCTACTGGCTTTATTAGGCTGCATAAGGATCTGTGCTCTTCATTTTCATGTGCTGAGCTTTCAGTTCTCAGGCAAACATTTTTGGAATTAATACATATTTTCATTTGTGTGTGGTTTGGTTTTTTGTTTTTTCTCCCCCTGAGATCTGTTCAAATGTATGTTCTGTTCTCTGGTCTTTAAAAAAGAGAAAGGATAATAAGCACTTGAAGAAAATATTTCAACAATTCTGTCATTTATGTCTATACAGATAATGGCTGAAATGTAATAGCAAATAGCTCTTCTGGAGGAATTATTTACTTGGTTTTCCTAGTATGAGAAAGGACTCTGGGGAGACCTTATAGCTACTTTCCAGTACTTGAAGGAATCCTACAGGAAGGCTAGAGAAGGACTTTTTGTAAGGGTGTCTAGTGACAGGACAAGGGGGAATAGTTTGAAGCTGAGTAGAGGTTTAGACTTGATCTTTGGAAGAAGTTCTTCGGTACCAGGGTGATGACACTCTGGAATAGGCTGCCCAGGGAGGCTGTGGATGCCTCCTCCCTTGGGGGTGTTCAAATCCAGGTTGGGTGAGGCCTTGAGCAGCAGAGTCTAGTTGAGAGAAGTCCCTGCCCATGGCAGGAAGGTTGGAGATGATCTCTGAGGTCCCTTCCAGCCTATGCCATTCTACGACTTCTGTTACTAAGGAAGCACAGGTTATTGGCAGCAGTCTTCAGCAGGAGATTTTGGACAGTCACTGATGGTAGGTGTTGTGCCCTTTCTGGTTAAAAACCTGCCTTGCTAATCGAAGTAGAAATTAAACTTCATTGCAAAGGCAAAGACATCTTTCTTCATTAACTTTTCTTTTTCCTAGGGAATTGGAGGGGCGTTTGTTAAATGAGCCTAAAGAATCTTTTGTTCCTTTGATAGTTACTTAGCTAATTGCTGTTTAAAAAATGTGTTGACATCTCAGATTTTATGGTTTAATCCCACAGTTGCTGTAGAGACCAAGGTTTTCAGAATAGCTATTGAGCAGACTGTTTTGTGCCTTTCTCTCATTTCCCTTGTATGATACAAGAGCTTGTGAGCTATAGTGGTTTTCATTTATCATACTGTTGCTTAGAGACGACTAGAAATGTGATATTTCACAGAACTGAGCTGAAAATACACCTTTAAGACTATAAATATTGCTTAAATTGCCATGACTTTGATTGAAGTTCTTCATCTGGCTTTACAAAAGTATCCAACAATGAACTTTTTCAAATCTAAATGCTGTTGGGGATGTTACAGGTCTGTGATCATTGTAAGTGTGGTTTTGCACTAGGTGATTAAGAAGTGCTGAGTTTGGTGTGATTTGTGTTTCATTTTAACGCTGACTTTCTTCTGCAGCCTTCATACCCTTTTATTTGATACTAAATAAGGGTTCCCTTGCAGAAGATGTTTAGATCAAGAATGCTTAACCCAGCCTTCCTGCTCTGCAGGGCTACCTGATAAGTCATGAAAGCCTTCATAAAATAGCAGAGGTGTATTTCAAGTTGCAGGTTCTTTGAGTTCCTGTATATATTGAGAGGTTGTGCTTTTGAGGAACACTCAGCTAATGCAGAGTGATTATCTAAGAACACTTTGTGGTTTTCATGGCAAAAAGTTCAGGTGTTTTAAAAAGAATGTTTAGTGTCCTGCCTTTTGGTGTTACTTGAAATGGAGATATGAAATTGCTAGATCTAGGATTAAGGAATATTCTTTCCTAGACTGTAATAGCACAGTAGGATCCAGGGAGTGAGAAGCTGGCTCTTGGCCACTTCACACTTGAGCAGTAGGTGGTTAATCTGCCTAACAAGGAAGCTGGAGACACAATCTTCTTAATACCTATCACAAAAACTTTTTAGGCAGCATAATAGTATTGAAAATTAAGATTGAGCAGTTTAGTTCTTGTTGAAAACTGGATGGTAGTGTTATTACTGTCATTAATCTCATTCAAATTGCTCTGATGCTGGACTTTATTCTTACTATGACAAATACTTGCTACTTATGTTTAACTTATGTCATTAATCTTTCCATGTGGAAATGTTTGTGTACTTAGGCATTGACTTGAACTCCTCCTTACCCTTCCCACCAGCATAATTTGATGTACATGGTTTCAGAGTGTGTTTCCTTCCCTCCTCTTAACTCCTCATGCTGCTGCTCAGTTCTGGGATAGATCTATGATAGTACCTCAGACTCAGCATATAAGGGGTTGGAAGGAACCTCTAGGGATCGAGTCCAATCTCCCTGCTAAAGCAGGTTTGCCTAGAGTACTTTGCAAGGAACACATCCAGGTGAGTTTTGAAACTCTCCAGAGGAGGCTCCGCAACTTCTCTGGGCAACCTGCTCCAGTGCTCCAGCACCCTCACAGTAAATATTTTCCATAAGTTCAAGTGAAACCTCCTGGTAACATTATTGGAAGCAGAGAATTATTGTTATGTGGCTGCTACATTAGAGTGGGTTATGTAGTGAGCTTTGGCCAAAGGTCCTGGTTTTGGGAACTCAGTGTGTTCAGCAGAAGTGTGATCAAGCATTTCAAGTTCCTATGAATCCAAGATTGTGATGGCTTTTTGTTGTTGATGTTTCGGTTTTTTATCTGCTAATAAAAACTAACAGTGAAAACTAGGTGAAGGAATTGGTTTTCTGAGCACCTTAAATGATCTGTAGGCCACTAAAAATCAGAGTTTTAGGAGTTCTCAGACTCTACAAGTGAGAAAACTGGAGGGATTTCTGTTACTTCTGCATTTGAACATGTCCACAGGTCTGTTACTATGTCCTTTATCTGCTGATAAACACCAGGCTATGGGTAGGCAGCCATTAAAAGATGAATTTCTGTTTCATAAAGCACGAATGTTCTAATGTAAGTGGTGGTCTTTTGTTTTTTTTGGTGTTGGTTTTTAGTTAAAGCCCTGGGAGGGAGTGTGGGGGATGTGTGTGTGAACCATACCAAACACTGGAACAAAGTATCAAGGAAGTCCGAAGCGCACATTGCGGTGCTTGAATAACCTTTCCCTGGGCAGATGTATTTTTCTCTTAATGTGTTTCCTTGGTGATTTTAACTTTTCTTCTGAATTTGGGGTGTTGAGGACCAAGTCGTCCGAGTACCCGAGGCATCTGAGTGAGGGTGAAATCTCCCTTCTCCATCTAGTGGCTTCTGCAGTAAATGCACATCGCTCTTTGACGTCACTCTGTTGCCAGGGAGACTGCTGTCACCAGTTCACCGATGTGACTCTACTGCGGCAAGTTTGGGAGCAGATTAAGTTTTGTGCAAGGACCTTGTTTTGGATTAAAAATAACCAGAGGGTTACCTTTGTAGACCGTACAACATCAGACAGCACTCCTCAGGGTCTCCTTGTGTTGCTTCTGCGCTCTCAACTTCTGTGCCATCATTTCTTGACTTTCCGTTCCAGGAATCCCTGCTTTTGTGCCTCATTATTATGGGCTTGGTCTGACCTTTTCCACTTTCTCTCACTATCTTCCTTCTCACATCCCAAATTGAGGAGGGCTTTGCCTGCTCAGGCCTAGGACTAGCTGCAGATTGGTGGCTTAAGAATTAGATGTCTAGAAAGATGAAAAGGTTGGCTATTTTCTCATCTGGAGGCAATATATGATAGGACAATTATTCTGTGAAGGAGTTGAAATGTTTGAATGGTAGATCAATCTTCAAATTTAGTATTTCTGTTCAAGGGAAAGTCCTGGAAACTTTAAAAAAAAAAAAAAAAAGGAAAGAGGGGGAAAAGGGCACAATATGTCCTATGGCATCACTTTGTTCTCTAAGCAATATACTGCTGTGTCCCAAGAGGGACCCTGGTGAATGCTGAAATCATGTCTCCATCACACCTCCCCCATTAAATGTCTTTATATTTTGACAGTAAACTACAGCAGATGTTTTCTCTGCCTTCTGTTAACTTCAGGTCTGACTTTACCCACTGGGTTTTTGGCCCTTTCTGTGTTTTAAGAGGGAATTCTCCTAGAGTTTTTACCTTGACTGTTAGGTAGTAGGAGAAACTACCTTTCAGAGCTAGAGAAGCCTATAGAAACTGAGAAGTTCTCAAGATTGCTTAAAGGCTGTCCTTTGAGAGAATTCAGAGCTGATAGTTATTTAAAAGTAAAAAAGCAGTTGCTTGAGGAAAGATCTGAGTGAAATTCCTCCATGGTAATATTGTTCAACAGAGAGTTTGCTACTGCTGTGTCTTATAACACCTGAATTTTGGCATGTGTTCCCTGTGTTTTAGAGTAATTTTTTTTCATACAAGTCCTAATTCTTTAAAAAAAAAAAAAAAAAGCTTAAGGGTAGCTTTAATTATTGTGCTCCCTACTGTACTGTGTGGTCTCTTTCCGTTTGATTACCAGGACAAGGGCAGCAGCGTTCTTCAGCTCCAGCAGCAAACCCAGCGCCCAGCAAACCACAGCAACAAAACGGCAGTTTGTCAGTGGCAGGTAAGAGTAATCCTGGACAGGAATTGTGGTTTCCACTTGTGCAGTGCTAAACTACACTTAAATTTAAACAAAACAAAAAAAAAAAAAAAAAAAAGAGGAAGAAAATTTCTAAATGGCCTTGCAGAAGAAACACTCTATTAAAGACTAACCCATAGCTTGACAGGGTGAATTCTCTTAAGAGGCTGCTGTACACTTGGTTTTAGTAATACATTTTTTAAAGAGCAGAAAATTATGTCCCCCATCTCTCTTCTTCCTTGAGGGGTGTGGAGGGAAAAAGAAAGGAAACAATTTTGACAAAGCAGAGTAAACTGATCATCTAATCTGATGCAATTTTGTGTTCTGGAAACGGGGCTCTGTGGACACCCAAGTAGGCTACAGCTTGGAGCTAGCCAACAGGTGTGTTATTGATGCTGAGATATTGAGGGCAAGTGTTTAGGTGGTACAGGACTGAAATTATTTGATAGTTTATCTATAAATGTGGGTTGCTTTGATGAAGACTTCAGTGGGATACCAAAAAAAGCAGTCAATTTAAATGTCAGTCTGTAGATTTATTTTAAGCAAAAACCATTTGTCACTCCTAGCTCTTGGTACTGCTTTAACCTGTCTGTGTTCTTTGTCCCTGTATTTAAGGAGTATTAAAATAGTTAAATTTTGGCACTTGCTTATTGAAGCAGCAGGGTCTTCCTTCCACAAGCTTATCATAAGAGTTCCATACTTAAACATTGACAAGATTCAGCTAAGAATTAAGCAGTATTTGATTATGGGGTACCAGGACATGGAGTGGGTTCAGAGGAGGGCCACAAGAATGATCAGGGAGCTGGAGCACCTCTGCTATGAAGACAGGCTGAGGGAACTGGGGTTGTTGAGCCTGCCAAAGAGAAGGCTCCAGGGAGATGTAATAGCAACCTTCCAATACCTGGAAGGGGCTTCCGAGAAGGATGGAGAGAGACTGTTTACAAGGGCCTGTAATGATAGGCAGTGGTTTCAAATGAGTAGACTTAGACTGAATGGTAGGAGCAAGTTCTGTACCATGAAGGTGGGACACTGGAACAGGTTTCCTGGGCAGTAGTTGAAACCTCCCCCCTGGAGGTATTTGATGTGAAGCTTGACAGGGCTTTGGGCAACCTGATCCAAGTTGAGGATACCCCTGCTGACTTCAGAAGGGGTTGGACTGGATGGCCTTTAGAGGTCTCTTCCAACCCAGACCGTTCCATGATTCCTTAGTTGTTGCTCCAGATGATGTAGCTCTGCAGCTTAATGTGCCATATTTCAAAGCTAACTACTTGTTTCCCATTTACACTGTGTTCAAGAGACTGACTCTGGACACTTATCCACTTAGTGTAAGTGCTCTAAAGGTCTGGGAGTGTCTCTTCTGCAGCTGTTAGCAGTTTAGAAAAGTACTTGTCACCAAGAGCAGAAGTGATTCAACCAACTTTTAACCATGCTGTGGTGCCCACCTAGTGCCATGAATTAAGTGCCAACGCAGTGTTAGGTGTAATTTTGCCTTCTGCTCCGCTCCTCATGGCACGATGGAAAATGTTCTGCCAGATCTTGCACCATGAGTTGGTTTCAACCTGACTGTTGTCTGCAAGGCTGACATTCTTTTGTTGTGGTTTTAAAAGGTCCTGCTGCTCCAAAGTACCACGGACCCTCAAACCAGTTTGGTAAACCCAGCGCTCCCAGCTCACTGAAGACACCAGGGGAATCTCAGACCAAAGTAGTGCCGATTGCCAGCTTGAACCCCTACCAGTCTAAGTGAGTTTTCAAGGTTTGCCAGTGTCAGAGGCATGAATGTTGCTGCTTTTTTTGCTTTCAAAGAGTTCTTTGAGTGCTTTTTAACTTTTATTGGGTCTCTTCAAACAAACAAAACCACCAATGACAACCAAAGCCAGGCAAAGAAAGAAGCAAAACGAAAAAAATCTCCATAGAAACAGCTGAACAAGTTTTGGGTTGTTTCTCATTTGAGGTTTTATTTTGGGCTTTGTGGCTTTTTAATTTCATCACCACTGCAAGGAAGATGGGAAGGGACTTTCTACAGGGGCTTGTAGCGATGGAACGAGAGGGAATGGATTGAAGCTTGAGGAGGGCACATTTAGACTGGATATTTGGAATAAATTTTTTTACAGTGAGGGTGGGGAGACACTGCACAGGTTGCCCAGGAAGGTTGTGGATGCCCCATCCCTGGAAGTGTTCAGGGCCAGGCTGGATGAGGCCTTGAGCAACCTAGGCTAGTGAGAGTTGTCCCTGCCCACCCAAAGATGACCTTTCCAACCTTAACCATTCCATGAATCTCAAATTCACTTTTTGCAGTCTTGGTGAAATTACCTTGCTGAACTTGATAGGTTTTTTATTATTTTTCCTGAAAATCAGTTGTCTCCCTTTTTTTTTTTTTTTTTCCCTGAAGTAACCTTCCTTTTGGTACTGACAAAACAGCACACTAAGCTGTTCACTCTGGCTACTGTTCTCTTGAAGAGCATCAGGATGTAATTATTTCATGAATGACATTTTGAAGCTATGCAAACTGATTTGATTACTCAAGTTAAATGTGAATCCCATAATTGAGCTCTTGAGTTCTAGTGTTGGCTTTTCAGACCAAGCAAACTCCTGTATGAGAAAGGTACCCTAGGAGAGTAAAAGATTTGAGGGTCTGTCTGCTTCTATGCAGGAAGATTGTTTGCTGCTTATTCCCATACTAGGTGCCTTATGGCTGGCTTTGTTGCTTTCTCTGCAACTTTTTGCCTTTAATGGTCTACAGCATTAAAATAAAAAAGCAGGCAGAGTCTCTGAGGTACAGTGGGGAAAATCTGGCTTTTAAATAGTGACATTCCAGTTCCAAAGGTTTGTCATTTCAAGCTCTTCAAAACAAGCAAACAAACCCCACACAGAACAGTGATTTCCTGCACGCTTTCAGGTGGACCATTTGTGCTCGTGTTACCCAAAAAGGGCAGATCCGCACCTGGAGCAACTCCCGTGGTGAAGGAAAACTCTTCTCCATAGAGCTGGTTGATGAAAGTGTAAGTATCATATGCTGAGAAAAAGATAATGTATGCCACATGCTGATGAACCCTTCATAAAGACAGAATAGAGGAAATAAAGTGTATTATAGGAAATCGTTTTTTTATTACGACTGAAGCTTGTTATTCCTGCATTCATTAAGCTGAGCATCACCAACCCAGTTTTTATCCAGAATGAAGTCTTAAATGTGGGACATTACTGCTGCTGCTTTTCTTTTTTTTTTTTCCTTTTTCCCCTCATCAAAGTCTATAGTGTGTGACTGGATTTTTGCAGCTTCAAAATATAGTTGTTTATGGAAACTGACAACCTAATACTGAGGTTTGTGGTGGTTTCCTGTAGATTGAGAGCGAGGTCTCATCCTCGCTTAGACACACGTTACAAAATGAGGAGTGAGAGGAGCGCTGCCTGCAAGTTATAAGCTTTCATTTTGGTGAGGAAATCATACTACAAATTATTGTAATACTAGGAAATTTCATCTGTGGTTTGTTTGGGGAATGGAATCTGGTTAATCTAACTAAACTTGCAGTTTGTCAAACCTCTTATCAAATTACAGCCTTCTGTCGTGAAAACAAACAAGATTCTGCTAGATTATGTTGAGTGTAAAATGTGAGGTTAATAATGTAGCAGGTTGTCATCAGCCATTTGTTTTCTCTGCATACTCTGGGTTCAGATGTTTTCTTAAAACCCTAATATTTACATCTAGTGAGCTTATTGTTATTAATTCTTACTTAAAGACTCAATGTCATGGATGAGTGGGAGCTATCACAATGTACTCTGTGCTAACTTGAGGAGCTGGAGGATCTATTTGATTTTCATTTTGGTTTTGAATGCAATGGCAATTAATGCCAGTTTTACAAAGATTCTATTTCAAAGGTCTCTTGATCTATGTAATTCTTCAGCATTTCATTCTGAAACTGTAGAGACAAGACCTCTAATAGGAAATATGATGGCCAGGTGTAGAATATGTCATTTTTAGCTGTAACTACAAATGCAAGGAGGATGTTGTTTGTTTCTCACCTGCCTGGAGCTAGCCTGGCAGGCCATGCTGTCTCTACAACTGATGCCACTTAACATTGCAAAGATTTCTTTTTATTTTTTTTCCATGCCAAATCTCAGCTCTGACCAGCTCTCCTATTTTCCCTGCAGGGTGAGATTAGAGCTACTGCATTCAACGATCAAGCAGACAAGTTCTTTCCACTCATTGAATTGAACAAGGTATGGTAGCATTGTGCTTTCATAGGCTGACAGGAGCTAGCAAAGAGGAACTTCAGCTTAGCAAGGATTTTTAAAGGTGAACACAGTCTATTTTCTCTGACTTCTGATAATATCCTCTGTTTCATTGCTTTCTCCTGCAGGTTTATTATTTTACTAAAGGCCATTTGAAGACTGCTAACAAGCAATATACAGCTGTTAAGAATGACTATGAGATTACATTCACTAATGACACTTCAATTGTGCCCTGTGATGATGCCCAGCATCTTCCATCTGTTCAGTTTGAATTCGTATCCATTTCTGAGTTGGAGGAAACACCCAAAGACTCAATTGTTGGTCAGTCTAAGTAGCCAAATGGCAAGCTTTAAAGCTTTGAAGTTTTACTTTTGTGTCCTGGATGCTGGGTGGGTAGTGAGCACACTATAAATGCTTTGATTGTTGTGAGCTCTTGAAGTTATTCAGTGATGGTTGTCATAAAAAAAATACCTCAGGCAGTTCTCCTGTTAAGATGTCTTTACCCCATTCTGCTAATAATATAGAATGACTTTTTTTTTCTTCAAAGAAGGTAAATGATACTTGTTTATTGTACTATAAGCATTGTTTTCCACAGAAAAGGGCTAAGAGAAGAATGTCCTTGCTCAGCACGTGTGCATTTCATACCTTTCATGGCCTTACTTTCTTTTCACTATCTAATTATCACTGTAGTGATTTTGGCATAACTGGTTGCATCCAAGTCCAAGTTGTATGACTGTTTTGGCTTGCTTTGTGAAGTATTGGAGGTTTGTTTTTCTGTAATTTGTTGGGCAGAGTACTCCGGAAAAATCAGAGGCTCTGGTGGGGGCGAGGGTTCTCAGGTTTCACAGGCACAAGATGCCTGTGATTCAGAGACATCCAGCTAGGAATTTTAAAGGTAGAGCTCTAATATTAGAAGTGGCATGTTTTTAGGGGGTGCAAAGGGGATTGTGTGAGCTCTGACTGCCCAAAGGTGCAGCCTTGTTAAAGTTGCAACCTAGGGTGGCAAAGATAGAGGTTTCAAAGTTAGAACTGCTTTGAAACCCCTTGCCTGAGAGACTTTGTGCTTCAGCAGCAAGAGTATGCATTACAGGATCAGTGCTGAAGTTCTTTGACAGAATGTGATGGGAAAAGATAGTACAATGCCTTGATCTTGCTAATGTGGTGAGGCTTGCATTCATGAATATCTTAATGAATTCGTCAACAAAATTAAAGCACTGAAGAGTCCTGTAGTGGAACATTCCTACCATAATACACTTAATTTCCATATCAGATTTGATTTGAATAGGGAGCTCGGATACAAGGTAAAAATTTGACAGTAGGTTTGAATTCTTCTCTTGTGATCTTGTATTCCCCATTTGTGACCCTCAAGTAGCTCTAACTAAATTGTAACTGGTGGGTTTTTTTTCAGATGTAATTGGGATTTGTAAGAGCTATGAAGATGTCACTAAAATCACAGTGAAAGCTAACAATAGAGAGGTCTCGAAGAGGAACGTTCATCTGATGGATACATCAGGGAAACTGGTGACAGCTACGCTGTGGGGAAATGAGGTATGTGCTTTCTTACCTGTTCTTGAGCAAAGGTTCCTTTGTGTAGGGTGAGGGAAATGAGAGTGCTGTTGTCATCTGAGATGGGCAGAGCACTGAGACAGGTCTTGGGTGTTCAAGAATCAGGGGCAGAGAGAAGGTGAAAGGCTGTCTGATTTCATTCAGGTGTGATGTTCTTAACCTTTCTCTGACAAACTGCTGACATGATCTGACTAATGTGTTCTGAACAACTGCAGACATTCCGTCTCAAGCCCAAAGACTGAAGATAACAGGTTTAGGAAGGGATAGGAGTTGCAGTTTGATTATGGAAAAGCCCAGTGGCTACAACTGTCTTGTTTGAGATTAATTTTATTTGTAGGGTGGGATCCATGATGATCCCTGCATAAATTGTTGTTTAACGAGGGGGTTGAGAGGCTCTATCTCAGACTGGGAGTTTAAAGCATCCAGAGCCTTGGAATTGAAAGTTTCAGTAGCTGCAGTAAACTGCTTTTTCCTTTTAACAGGCTGCTTTGTTTTCTGCTGGTGTTGTAGATACTTGAGGATTTATGTTGCAGTTTGTAAAACAGGACTCATCCTAGCAGCTTGGCAGTGTTGCTTTATGGCTAAATGATCAAGTGCATTGATATTGTGATAATGGTTAAACACCATTAACCATTTACTGATAGAAATGAACTAAATTGAAGTTCAATATCAAAGTTTTGAGATTGAACCAAACTGTTACAGGAGAAGGTACTGGTAATCACCTCCTGGAACAGCACTTCCAACAGAGATCAGGGTCTGCGTTTTCACAGAACCATCAAATCAGACAATTGTTTTGGTCAGAAAAAACCTCTAAGATCCAAGTCTGACCATCAACCTAAGACCACCACAGCCATTAAATCACATCCACGTGTTTCTTGAATGCCTCCAGGGATGTTGACTCCACCTCCCTGGGCAGCCTGTTCCAATGCCTGACCACTCTTTCAGCAAAAGGTTTTCTCCTATTATCCAACCTAAACCTCCCCTGGCACAATTTCAGGCCATTTTACAAGGTTAAGCCTATTTGCTGGCTTGCAGAATAGAAAGAACAAGAAGCATTAAGGGGAAGTGAGGTAAGGCTTGCAGCTCCAAACAGTTAAGGTTAGCATCTGCATCTCCTTAACAACAGTGATTGCCCTAACTGCTGGTCTGTGGTGCTCTTGCATCTCATGGGTAGGGTGAGTGCTGCTGCTAATGCCAGCTCAGCTCGTTTGTACTCTTTAAGCACATGATCCTCCACTTGCTCGCTAAGTGGTGTGGGGTCCAGAAAATCTATACCCTTCAAAATGTCTCTCATGCCAAGAGGTTCTTTGTTAGTATCAGACATTACTCAAGATAACAAACTGATGGCAACTGAACAGCATTAAAGCAGCTTTATGAGATTAAAATGGGCAGTCAAGAGAAAATGTTCGGTCAGCAAACCTCCACTTCTGTTTTTTAAGTTGTAGTGGAATAGGCAGGATTGGCTCAGTCAAGGCAAGTGAGTTGTTTCCTCTCCTGAAAAGTCTTATCTGACCAAATATCTCTTGTTTAGAGAAACCTCCATTTCTATAACCAATCTCTTGCCAAAATCCTTGTGTAAAACTCATAGTGGAGGGGACCAATCCTTTTTTTTTTTCAGACCAGTGATGTGACTTAGAGTCTCCCTGGTTCCTCAGGACATGGTTGTCAGGATTACAGCTTTAACTGGTAGTTGCCTTTTCTTAAATTCCTAGGAGGGTTTAAAACCTTGCCTTCTAAACACAGTAAGATACTTTTGATTCAGATTTGATCTCCTCATGATCTATCAGTTTTGACCACAAGTTCAGTACTTTTACTGCAGTGTGCTGCTAATGTTTTCTCTTTTTCACACGTGCAGGCTGAGCGGTTTGATGGTTCCAGACAACCTGTGGTAGCCATCAAAGGAGCCAGAGTATCTGATTTTGGTGGTAGAAGCCTGTCTGTCATGTCCTCAAGTACAGTTATCATCAACCCTGATAGCCCAGAGGCTTTTAAGCTCCGAGGATGGTATGAGTGTGTTTATGTTGATTCGTTCCAGCTTGCTGCAGAGTATTTTATTCTGTTTCACTGGCTGAGCAGTCTGCATAGTACTGAAGAAAGGTAGCAGAGGATATGGGTTCCAGGGATATAGAAACTTCTCTTCCTTGAAAGGACTGGAGCCTGAAAGGCTGTCCTTCTTAAGTTGTTCAATTCAAAAACTTCTAATTCCATGACAGACCTTGAAAAATTGCAATGGGAGTAGTGCATGCTGACCCAAAGCCTTGGAAGGCAGCATGAAATCAAACTTGACCAGCTCTACTTTCTGAGGCGTGATCTGAGGGAACAGTATTTTTATTTATTTATTTGTTTGTTTATTTAACTTCTTTTTTTTTTTCCCCCATTGTGTGGTATCTGATACACACTCTGTAAGTTATGGGCTGGAGGAACTCTGTTGGCTTCTTCCAGTGTCTGTTCCTTATCAGATGATTTTCAGTAGCAGAATAACAGGTTTATTGCTATCAGGAAAACAAAATGATTTCTTGGTGGCTCTTTGCAGGTGGTGCTTAAATTGTCTGCTGGAACTAGTAATATGGTGAGAGGTGTTTAGGTATGAATAGGGTTAAGTGCTGACACCATCAAATTAGTGAATCTTTGGGTTTCAAGTTCTAGTTAATCACCCAAACATGGATCAAATGCAATGGCATACTCCATTTGTCACTGTACTGTGCTTCTCCTATACTCCAGAAGGTCGTTGAAGATGAAATTGATTGTGGATCTTAGCTATTACCGTCACACTTTAATTAAATTCAGGGTTGGGTTGGGTTTTTTTTGAGTCTGGGTGGTGTTTCTCAAAACAGAAACCACCACAACAGGATGGCAGTGCAACCTTTTGCTGAAAAGCTCTGCTTTCTTATTCCACCAGAAGCAGCATAATCTTTTCAGTGCTATTTGCTTTCTCTTTCGAAGCTGCTGCGAAGATAATGGTACCATGTAATTTAATTTTAATTATGGAAATATCTTGATGCCCTTAAATCTTGTTATCTGACTGCCTTTAAGAAGCATGCAGTGCGTGGTTTGACCACTAGCTGGCAAACAAATTGCAGTTATATAGAACAAAGCTGTCCTCCTTTTGTGGCTTTATGAAATACTGGGCTAATTAAGTTGGGCTAACTTATTCTGAAATGCTGGGTTTTTGTTTGAAATATACACAAATTACTGTAATTGTTTCCTTTGCAATAACTGATTAAAAAAAAAAATATTCCCTCATGTATTAAGTATTACGTGGAAGTAAGCTGTGAACTTGCTTTGGTTAAATCTGAATGGTCTCCTTTCCAAAAATAGAAGTGTATCTTGATGGTTCCAGGTTTGACTCTGAGGGACAGCTTCTGGAGTGTACCTCCATCTCTGATGCAAGGGGTGGGTCAGCATCTGGAGTCAATACTAATTGGAAAACTTTGTATGATGCCAAAGCTGAGAACTTGGGACATGGAGATAAGGTAAAAATATATCCAGGGGAGTATAAACCTTGTGTATGGGGGAGAAAATGAAAAGGTAGATGTTGTGCAGGGATTCTGCTTATTGAAGTGGTGCAGTTGCTGAGCAGTCCGTGCTTACTGGCTCAGAATTTGTGCTATTAAATAATGTTGGGATTTTTGTGTGTGTGTGTTTTGAGGGGGTTTATTGTTTTAATAAATTCAAGGTAGTTGCTGATGTTGCAACATGTTCCTGTGTCCAGAAGAGAATTCTGAGCCTGCTTATAAATGGGGGAAGGGAAGAGTTCACCCCAAAGATGTTCATATAAATAGCACAAAGTGTTCTAGGAGAAACAGGTGCATTAGGAGGAAGTGGTTTGTAAGGATGCACACTTGGTCAATAAAAAAGCCAGGAATAAAACCCAGATCTCTGCCATTCCAGTCCAGCAACCTCTCTAGGTTTCTACTGCTTCTTGACTTATTTTTAACTCTTTTTCCCAAACTGAAGTGCTAAACCATTTGGCATATTCAAGATCTATCCAAGGTGGTGGTGGTGGGAACCAAACCCAAAACTTTTACCTGTAATTCAGCTATTTGCTGTGATGACTTTTTTTTTCTTCTTTGCACAACCTCTGTTGAGAGACCTGACCATGGTCCTAAACCATTAGGATGATGATTTTGGTACAGTGAGTGGATATTTTGTTCTCAAGGCTATAGTTTTAATCAAATGCTTATCTGTAATACTACACAGTAGGCTTTCTGGGTTTTGTATTGGCTCCCAAAAGAAGCATTGGAAAATGCAGAATCTTAATCCTGTGGAGAAAAAAAAAAAAGTGAAGATTTTGAACAGACACAATAGAGAAGCAAATATGCTTTATCTAAAAGAAAACCTAGCAACTGGAGTTTCCCTGCAATGGAAACACAAAATAATCTTGCTGTAGGGGCTTTATTTAACATAATGGAAGGCTGAAAATGATTGCAACAGAGTGGTTGATTTACAATTTCCCAATAATCCATAGCTGTTAAGCTTTCTAATCCTAAAGATCCAAGCAGGGGCGCCTTGCTTTGTAGTTAATTCAGAATTGGAAAACATTGAGTATTTGGAGGTTAATGTTGCACACTCACTCTCCTAGGCAGATTATTTTAGCTGTGTGGGCACCATCGTACATCTGCGCAAAGAGAACTGCATGTACCAGGCTTGTCCCTCTCAGGATTGCAACAAGAAAGTGATAGACCAACAGAATGGCCTCTACCGGTGCGAGAAGTGCGATCGCGAGTTCCCCAACTTCAAGTACCGCCTGATGCTCCTGGTGAGTGAAGGGATGAGAGGAGAGTGTGTTTCCTGCAGTCATGGGGTTTTGGAAGGGACTCCTAAAGGTGTGTGTGAAGTGCAGAAGGTCATCCAGTCCACCCCACCCTGTGGTCAGTGGAGGCATCCTCGACTAGATCAGGTTGCTGAGAGCCCTGTCAAGCCTCACTCTGAATATCTCCAGGGATGAGGCCTCAGCCACCTTCCTGGGCAGCCTGTTCTGGTGTTCCACCACCCTCATGGTGCAAAACTTTGTTCCTAACACCCAATCTACATCTGCTCTGCGCTACTTAGACCTTATTGCTGTCTACAACTACCTGAAGGGTGGTTGTGACCAGGAGGAAGTTACTTTCTTCTCTCAGGCAACCAGCATCAGAACAAAAGGACACAGTCTCAAGCTGTGCCAGGGGAAGTTTAGGCTGGAGGTGAGGAGAAAGTTCTTCACCAAGAGAGTCATTGGCTGCTGGAATAGGCTGCCCAGGGAGGTGGTGGAGTCACCGTCCCTGGAGGTGTTCAAGGCGGGTTTGGACGTGGCACTTGGTGCCATGGTCTAGTGTTGAGGCCTGTGGTAATGATCTTTGAGGTCTCTTCCAACCTTGGTGATACTGTGAGACTTTGAAACCATTGCCCCTCATCCTGTCACTGCAGGCCTTTAGAAGCAGTCTCTCTCCAGTCTTCGTGTAGGCCCCCTCCAGGAACTGGAAGGCTGCTATTAGGTCACTCCAGAGCCTCATCTTTTCCAGGCTTTTTTCATTGGTCTCCTTCTATAGCCCAAACAAATCTTGGGAGAGGTTTGGGTGTTAGCTCTGTTTGTCTGTCTGCAGTGCCTGTAAGTTAGGGGATATTTACATGGCTCATGTGGCTGTACCTGAGTGAGGGATGTTTCATTGAGCTGATTAGCAGTTTGTTTTCCTCGTGCTCCAATTAAAAGCTTTTCTCTTTGCCAAAAAGTTGATGCTAGCTGAGTTGATTCTGGTTTCCAAGTGTACTATGCAGTGCAGAGTACAGATGGCCTACGCCTCTTCAGTAGTGAAGATAAACTGAAGTAAGATGGCATTTCTGGAGAGCAGTAATTGCACTTTTACAGCTGCTACCTATATTTAGTACATTTATTTTTTTGGTAGGTATTGTTCTGTCTCATGCTTTAATGGAGCTTGCTTCAGAAAGTTGTCTGGAATTATTGTGATGCCCACTTACACCATAAGCACTGAACCTTCTTCTGGTATGAGTTGTGTCTGCTGCTTAGAGCTGCTGTGCCAGGTGGGCATGCAGAGAGAGGGGAACTATCCCAGCAGTTTCACAAAGACACAAACTGCCTCTGGATAATTTCTAACAGAT
Source organism: Eubucco bourcierii (assembly GCA_013396675.1). Taxonomy (NCBI): domain Eukaryota; kingdom Metazoa; phylum Chordata; class Aves; order Piciformes; family Ramphastidae; genus Eubucco; species Eubucco bourcierii. Next base: position 279,444 of record VWZE01017713.1, on the reverse strand, counting down.
CATTTCTAGGAATCATTCTTGTAGAATACAAAGGGGATACTGAGGGTATAATCAAGGCCTCCAGCACACCATGTCTTCTATTTTTTCCATTCCTAGTTGTTAAAGCAGCTGGGAAATGCATGTGAGACTACTACATCATCTTTTCACTGCTGTTTTGTCCTTGAATGCTTTGATAAGGTCTCCCCTAATGTTAGGAGTAAACTATTGCCATGTACCAGCACATAAAGGGTGGTTACCAAGAGGATGGAGATTCTCTTTTTGCAAGGAGTCATATGGAAAAGACAAGGGATGATGGAACAACTCACTCCTGGGGAGATTCAGATTTGATTCTGGAACACAAGAACAGTTAGACATCGGAATCATCTCCCAGGGGAAGTAGTGGATTTGCCTACTCTGGACAGTTTTTAAAGGCTCTGCTTGGCCAGGGTGCTGGGCCAGCTCATTTCAACAAGGCTGTTACCTAGAAAGGTTGGACCAGATGATCCAGATGGGATCCCTTCCAACCTGGCATTCTATGATTCTGTGTTTATGCTCAAGTACTTGGGTATGCACAAAGCAAGCCTTACTGGTGTCCCCTTGGTGACTGTTGTTTAGGGCTACCTGTTCTTGCTCACAGCTGATGAGTGACAGCAGAACTGAGCTGAATATCCATCCATGTGTACCACTGTGATCTTGTTGGCCTTCTGTGGCACAATGTGCTGTCACTATTAACTTGCACTAAGTTACTGTGACATTCCATGGAGCTTAAAAAAAAACAAAATAGTAAATCAGTGCCTTCCACCTTCAGTGATGAAAAACACCTACAGCATACAGGGCTCTGGAAGCTTAAAACTCTACAGCAAATGTTTTTCTTCTGCACTGTCTTCCTTGAGGAATGGGTAACTGGATGAGAGAACCTTTTGGGGTATTTTCATTTTCATTTTTATTTTTTCAGGTGACTATTGCAGACTGTCTAGACTATCAATGGGTGACTTGTTTCCAAGACTCAGCAGAATTCATTCTTGGGCAGAATGCAGCTTTCCTGGGAGAACTGAAGGAAAAGGTCAGTCAATTAGCTTATTCTATTTTTAGCAAATGCCTAGCAGTTGAACTATGCTTCACACATCTTGTTGTTGAGCTGCCCTCAAATTTTTCTCTTTTTGTTGTTGTTGATACTCCTGGTAAGGAAATATTCTTGTAGTGCTGACTTTGAAGGCAACTTGGAGAAGGATGTGAGGTGTGTGTGGAACACCAGTGCAGCTCTGTCAGAGCACATGACCTCATCTCAGAGCACATATGTGGTACTCCTAGGTCTGGCAGAGATGGCAAAGGCAGTGGATTATGTTCATGTAGTTGCTGTGGAAATGAACTGTATTACTAAATACAAAAATNGGTCTCTGCAACCTGGAGAAGAGAAGGCTTAGAGGGGACCTGATAGTAGCCTTCCAGTATCTGAAGGGGGCCTTCAGGAAGGCTGGGGAGGGACTGTTCGCAAGATCTTGCAACGACAGGACAAGAGGCAATGGGTTTGAACTGGCAGAGGGGAGATTTAGACTGGATGTTAGGAGGAAGTTCTTTACAGTGTGGGTGGTGAGACACTGGCACAGGTTGCCCAGGGAGGTTGTGGCTGCTCCCTCCCTGGAGGTGTTCAAGGCCAGGTTGGATGAGGCCTTGAGTGAGCTGTGCTAGTGGGAGGTGTCCCTGCCTATGGCAGGGGGTTGGAACTGGATGATCCTTGAGGTCCCTTCCAACCTTACCATTCTATGATTAATTTGGCAAGAATCTGATCTTGCCCAGTCTCTGGGTGACAGGCCAGCTCAGTAGCCTACCAACCCAGGCTTGCTCTCCAGATGTTGGACTTGAGGATCTTTTCAAAGTTCACAAATCATTGCTTTTCCCTAGTCTGAAGTTCTTGGCAAGGACTTGTTTACTCTCCTCAGGATTGTTTTCCACGGGCCATCTGCCTGGAGAACAGAGATTTGCATGGTTTCCCCCATAGTTTGCTCCCACAGTCAGTCTGTCTACCTCTGAGCTCTTTTGGCTGCTAAAAGCTGTCCTTGTCACCTGGGCCTTGAGAGACAGCTGATTACTTGACTAATGCTACAGCCTTTAAAGGGCTGACAGCTTTCATGTTGACTGCAGGAGAAAGGGCAGCCTGTTTTATCCTAGTACCTAGACTGGAAGACTGTAAAAAGCCCCTCTTTCAGCCATGAATGCTAACAACATTACCCCTACTGTGTTCCAATAATTTGTTTACAAAACTATTAAGTTCCAGAACACTTTGTATGTGTCTTTGGAAGTAGACAGGAAGCTTTTTGAACTTGTGTGTTAGCTCAATTATGGAGGCTTGCTTTTTCTCCTTCCCCTCCACTAAATATCATCAGAAACTTTGTGGGTCATTTGAAAACCATGGCTTATAAAATGGGTCATTGGCAGAAATGCTGAAGTGATCTTTCTTTGACAGATTAGCACAATTTTAAAGGTTTTAAGTCATTAAACACTAACAGACTGCATTTTCTTCTCTATCTTGCTGGTGGAGTGATTTCAGAAGAGGACCACAAAGATGATCCAAGGGCTGGAGCAGCTCTGCTCTGAGGACAGACTAAGGGAGCTGGGACTGTTCAACCTAGAGAGCAAAAGGCTCTGGGGGGATCTTAGAGCTGTCTTCTGATACCTGAAGGGATCCTACAGGAAGGTTGGAGAGGGCCTTGTCATAAGGATGTCTAGCAGTAGGAGGAGGGGGGGTGGTTTGAAGCTGAGGGAGATCAGGGTTAGACAGATTCTTAAGAAGCTCTTTAGTGTGAGGGTGGTGAGACTTTGGAACAAGGTTGCCTAGGGAGATTGTGACTGCCTCCTCCCTAGGGGTGTCCAAGGCCAGATTGGATGAGGCCTTGAGCAGATGTGTCTAGTTGAGAGGTGTCCCTGCCCCTGGTGGGGAGTTCAGAGTAGGTGATCTCTAAGGTCCCTTCCAGCCTAAACCATACTAAGATTCAGTGTGTACTCCTCTACTGCTTTTTCTTTCAGTCCAACAAAAATAATCTTTTCCTGATTTTTCCAGTTGTTCATTGTATGATCTGTGTGGTTTGGGTTTTGAGGTTGGTTGTTGTTTCTTTCCAAATGATGATACAGAAAGCATCATTTCTTGACTTGTGCATGAGCACTGCTGTGTTCCCAGGCTAAGGTTGGTTCCATGTATAGACCAGTTGTTGGTTAAGCCTTTGCTTGGCTGTGGAAGTGGGAAGGCCTGTGAAACCTGTAGTCATGATTGGCCAGAGACACAGTTGTAGCCCTCATCTGCTCCTGCAAAGCAAGGCTGGTTTTCAGGTAAATTTCCAAACCCTGTTCTTGTATGTAAATTTTCTGCAGTGTCAGAGAATCTCAGCATGGTGGGGATTGGAAGGGACCTCTGGAGCAGGGTCACCCAGAGCAGGTTGCCCAGGATTGTGTCCAGGTGGGTTTTGGAATCTCTCCAAATGAGACTCCACAACCTCTCTCTGGGCAGCCTGGTCCAGTGCTTAGTCACCTTCCCAGGAAAGAATTTTTTTTGCACAAGTTCAGATGGCACTTCTTGAGCTCCAGTTTGTACCTGTTACCCCTTGTCTGTGGGTACTACTGAGGAGAGTCTGGCCCCATGCTCTTGCTTCTTGCCCTTTAGATATTGTCAGCGTTGATAAGATCCCCTCTCAGTCTTCTCTTTTCCAGGCTGAAAAACCCCAGGTCTGTCAACTTCTTGCTGGAGAGGGGCTCCAATCCTTTCATCTTTGTGCACTGTCCAGTAGTTCCTTGTCTCTTTTGAACTGGGGAGCCCAGACCTGGCCACAGCATTCCAGGTGTGGCCTCAGTAGGACAGAGTGAAGGGGAAGGAGAATTTCCCTGAACCTGTAGCCATGCTCCTCTGAATCATAGAATCATAGAATGGTAAGGTTGGAAGGGACCTCAAAGATCATCTAGTTCCAACCCCCTGCCATAGGCAGGGACACCTCCCACTAGTACAGGTCACTCAAGGCCTCATCCAATCTGGCCTTCAACACCTCCAGGGAGGGAGCAGCCATGACCTCCCTGGGCAACCTGTTCCAGTGCCTCACCGCCCTCACTGGAAAGAACTTCCTCCTAACATCCAGTCTAAATCTTCCCTCTGCCAGTTCAAACCCATTGCCCCTTGTCCTGTCATTGCAGGACCTTGTAAATGCTCCCTCCCCAGCTTTCCTGTAGCCCCCTTCAGATCCTGGAAGGCTACTGTCAGGTCCCCTCTAAGCCTTCTCTTCTCCAGGTTGCAGAGCCCCAACTCTCTCAGCCTGTCCTCATAGCAGAGCTGCTCCAGTCCTCTGATCATCTTTGTGGCCCTCCTCTGGACCCACTCCAACACTTCCATGTCCTTCCTGTGCTGAGGGTTCCAGAATGTACCCAGCTGAATGCACCACCCAAAATCTTAATGCCTTTGCTTGTGTAAGGTAAGTGGTGCAAAGCTTGTGGTTCTGGGATGCTCAGTTTCTGTGTTCTGAAGGCTGGACACCTCTCTTCTGTAGGAAGAGGTGTTGCTAGAGCATTCTAATTAGATGTGCCTGCATTTTTGCATTTCCATTTTCAGACTTTCTTAACTTGTCAATATTTTCTTACTTCAGTCATGCTTAATCTCAGCTAGAGTTCAAACAATTTCTTAGTCACTTTTAGTGCTGAAGAGAACTGGGTGAAGAAGGAGAGACAGCAGACCCTATGTAACAGTGCAAACATGTAATGTCTTTTGAAGAGCTGCCTAATGGAAATGGCTGAGGATAGAAAATGGAACATAATATGGAATGAGCCCTTGAGCGGGAATGCTTTGTGTTCCAGGAGAAATTGGTTTTGATTTGACACTTTTATGAGCCTTAAAAAAAAAAAAGGGGATAGGGGGTGGGTGCTTGCTGCATTTTCTGTAAGCTTCTCTTAGTTGTTTTTCTCTGAAGACCTGATGCAGTACCCTGTGAAGTTGGTGGGAGTTTTTCCACTGCTCGCAGTAGGTATTGAGTCCACGTAGAGGCAGTGACCACGCTAAGCATAGATATGCATGCAAGGTTTTTCATCTGCTTCTCCACTGTGCTTGTTACTGAAGGAGGTAATGTAGGGTAGCAGTGACTGGTATGCTAACAGCATTTTCCACTCACTAATGGTTAGCATAGTTTGTGGCAGAGCTGGAAACAGAAGCCAAATGCTTTATTAAGCAAGTTTCTTATCTTCTAATCCAATACGATGGCCAGAAGAAGAGGTTTTTAATATGCAGGAAGGATATGCCTAAATTTTTCAGTCTGTGAAACCAGCTAGTCCTGTTCACCTTCATTTGTTGTGCTTTTTCTAAAGCTTAGGAGAATCACTGTGTAGTGTAAAATAGTGCTGTGCACATTTTAAAAACAGCAGATGTGACACTTGGAGTATGTGTGAAACCGAGGTGGGTTCAATTCCAGATCAGATGCTCTGTCTGCTGCTGGAGTGACTGATCAAGTCAAGTGCATCTGGTGGATAAATGCATTAATAATTCCCTGTCTGTATCATGGTAAGGCTGCAGGATTCATGTAGAATGTCACAAAAGGGTTTGTTTGGTGTTTGGTTTTTTTTACAGCTAATTTTTACAAAAATAAACTTCTTTACCACAGTCTCCACAACTTGTCTGCTCCTTTTCTGCTGTTGTGACAAATTGCCTGTTATAAATGATGATGATGTTTAGTGTTCATATGGTAATTAGAATCACCTCCTGTTATAAATATGACAGTCTTCTAAGGGGTAGAAAAGCATGTTCAGAACATGCATCTATTCTTGATAGAACATGCTGGAACAGGTCCAGAGGAGGGCCATGAAGATGATCAGAGGGCTGGAGCATCTTCTATATGGGGATAAGAGTTGGAACTGTTCAGCCTGAAGAGAAGACTTCCAGGAGACCTTAGAGCAGCCTTCCAGTACCTGAAGGGGGCAATAGGAAAGCAGGGAAGGGATTTTTTTTTTTTAACAAGAGCTTGTATTTTTATAGGATGAGAGGGAATAGATTGAAGCTTGTGAAGGAGAGATTTAGACTGGAGATTAGGAAAAAATTCTTTACAGTGAGGGTCGTGAGACACTGGCACAGGTTGCCCAGGGAGGTCATGGATGCTGCCTCCCTGGAGGTGTTCAAGGCCAGCTTGGATGAGGCTTTGAGCATCCTGGGCCTGTGGCAGGGTGGTTTGAACTAGGTGATCTTTAAGATCTCTTCCAACACTATGAATTGGGGTTTGGATTCAATTCTGTGAACCTATGCTCTTAGGTTTGTGTCAGTATATGAAGGATGCCACAGCCTTGATGGATAAGCAGAGGAACAGAAAGATCAACAGGTCAATTAACAGGGAAATAGTTAAGCTCTGTCAGTGTTTGCTCATAGCAGCACATCAGAGTTAGCCACTTGAGCAGTGTGAGAGATCTCATGCATATTTATAACGTTCTCCTTCTCTACACTTGGTTGCAGGCTTGATGCAACTCTGTGTCCTTTTCCTTAGGTAGCTAAAAAGTTTTCACCTTGAACTGAACTTTTGTTTGTTTTTTCCTTAAACTTGTAAGTTCTGAGTTTGGCTGAAGTTCAGCTCTTCCTAGATGATCCAGTTAGTTCCACTGTTCTGCCAAGGTCAGCAAAAGATGAGCTGTGCTGAAAGTTCATGGTGCTTGTGGAAGCTTGGGCTGCCTGCAACTCACATCTGTCTTTGTCCTTCTTGCAGAATGAGCAAGCATTTGAAGAAGTCTTCCAAAATGCAAACTTTAACACCTATGAGTTCAGGATCAGAGTAAAACTGGAGACTTACAATGTAAGTATTCCCCAAAAAGCAGATAACACAGCCTGTGGCTTTTGTAGCTTGACTTGTCTCCATAGGAGGTGGCTTCCTCCTGCTCTGTTTGTGGGGAGAAGTTTCACAAGTTACTTGCTCGCAACAGATACTGTTGGTCTTGAGCACTGAAGGAGGGATCCAGAGTCATTAACACTGCTCCTTCTCAGCTTCCTTAAGCCTGGCTTGTTTAAAATGACAGCTCTGCTCTGGGAGAGCAAGTTCACACTTGCAGCTAACCCTGATACCAAAAGCAATAAGTTACTGAAATTACAGTGCTCAGCACTGGGGCTGGATTGACAAATGGCAGGTTAGTGATGATTATCCCTCTTTCCACTCTGCTTTTCCCTTCCTATCCCTTCTTCCCAGTCTGAGGGGACTGGTAACATGTTATTGGGACAGAAGGAGTTTAGAACCAAGTGCCTGCTGTGCTCAGCCTTCTTTTACAGGCCATATTTCTTTCTCATAGGATGAATCTCGTATTAAGGCTACAGCAGTGGACATCAAACCTGTGAACTACAGAGAATACTGCAAGAGGTTGATTGCAAACATCAGGAGAAATGCTTTGCCAAAGTGAGGAGGCTGGTGCTGACTGACTGGAGCTAGAACTTCCAGGGAAAGCTCCACAGATGATGTTTCACTGACTCTTACCCCACCTCGTCTGCGACAGTTGCCGTTAGTTACACCGCACATGGTAGTCCAGTGTAGTGGGCTGAGTGATTTAATGCTTCTCTCTGAAGATGTGTCCCTGGAAGGTAGGAGAGCACTCTGCTGCCCATGGTGGTGTGGTCTGTTAAGCTGTGCCAGCTTTAAAGAGGAATCCCTAGCCAGATTACCAGGGTCTTCAGGCAAACCATGCAGAATGTCTGAAGTAACTTCTCTTTCTTACTCTGCGTGAAGCTGAATTGTATAATCATTGTGTCTGCTTGGCAGGGAAGTAGTGACAACCTTGACACTTGGAGCTGTTGAGCAGAGGGCTTTCAGAGAGGGGCGAAGCAGAGCAGGTCTGTTAGCATGAGTTAGCTCCTTTCCATAGAATTCAAAGGCTTTCCTCTTTCCACAGGTGCCATGCAGTTGTTAATGCTTGGAATGGCAATATGGTAGAATTATTAATCAAAGACATATCTCTTATATCTGAAGAATATCCTTCCTTCAGGGTTTAATAGACTGAGTCAGATGGGTCTGATATTAATCAAAATTGTCTCTTCTGAGGAAGGCAGATAAGCATTGACTCTCCATGCCCCAGGGAAATCTAGGCAACTACAAAGCATTGCTTTAGTTTTTTCCTTCAATTAATACTATGGATTTTTTTTTTTGACTGGTTTCAACTCACTTTTCTTGCCCTATACATAGTTTGTATGTTTGTGTGTTCAGTTTCTTTGAGTTTTATTTGTAATGAAGTTAATCAGAAACAGGTCTTTAAATAGGGGGAAATCTTTGTTTCAATAAAGGCTGTTTAATTCCTGCGTAGTGAATTTTGCTTTCTTTGAACACCAAAGACTTATCATTACTGGAAAGCAATTAATTAGCTTTCATAATAAGCATTCACTTGGGGGAGATGTTACCTTATTACAAACTCTAAGGTTAGGCTGAAGAAGGGAGACTTCTTTGCCTGATGTTAACAGCATGGAAATGCAGTGATATTTTCACCATTTCTGTGCCTGGGAATGCTGATGAGCTGGCACTTCTGGGATTTTTATTGACGTTTACACAGCAGTCTAAAACTAACCAGGCTTTGAGATTTGTTCAGACATAGAGCTGCTACAGAAAACAGTAATTATGCTACTGGGCTTTTCAGTCAGCAGAGCATGCTAGCTCTGTGTGCTCCTAATCACATTAATTATGTGTTCCCTGGCTGCAGCTCACAGCTTGGCATTTGCTGCACAGCTCCAAGCATCCAGGCAGTGCTGCAGTGGGTCTCTGGTAGCAAAAGTGAGGTTTATTTATTTATTTTGCTTCTTAGAGTGCTGCTCCTTCATGTATTCAGTTGATGCCCTTTTGCTGCTCATGATTTCCTGTTTCTCTTCTTAAGTCTTTATGTGTAAGAACTGTAAAGGCCATTTCTGTTGATGGACACAAAGGACATTATCCTGGGCCCATTAATTGTACAAACAACTCCTTCCTCTCTTGTGGATCCTGAGGATCACGACTGGGTTCTTCTGCTGATGTCTTGCACTTTTTTTATTGACATATTTGTTCCCCCGACCTTGCTTGTAAAGCGTTGACTAGAAAATGACAGTGCTCAGCACGGGGCTGGATTGACATGCGGCAGGTTAGTGATGATGATCTCTTTCCACTCTGCTAACCACTCCTTTTAGGTTTGCTTCTCCCTTCCTATCACTTCTTCCCAGTCTGAGGGGACTGGTAACAAGTGGTAATGTAAAACGTTGCTTCAGGCTCTTTCCAATTCTCAGGCCCATCTTTGTGAGGCTGTTTTACAGGCGGTGGTGTTGGCACCCATCTGCTGGCACGGCAGCTTCCTGAGGTGCTCTTGCACACCTGCCTCTGCTGGGGCAGCTTTTTCTTCCACAGGGAACTGCCCTGCATCTGTATCACTGGGTTTATTGTGCCATCAGCCAGAGCACTGGAGATGGAAGGTAGCAATACTCAAGGGTATTAAGATATCTTACAGGATCAGCTGAATGACCTTGGATGGGAACAGAAAATTGACTCGAAGCAGTTTGTGTGAAAAGTCATTTATTTGAGGACCCAACCCTCTGCTCTAAAGTGGATGCTCATTAGTGAACTGAGGAGTTGGAGGGTTTTAATCATGCTCTAATCAGCTAGTATATGATAAAAACATCAAGCTATGTAAGGCAAGGTATTTCTAGTGTAGCTATACAAGTACCAGAGCATTATATAAGCCTCTGCTGCGAGATCTCGAGTGCGATGGTCTGCTATCTATGGAGGCAAAAAAGGATCTCAGCTGGGGCGAGTACAGAGGAGGACTACACTGCTGAGTAGGAGAATGAGGATCTTTTTTAGGAGGGGGCCTAGAAGAGCTAATTTAGCAAAATGAATCCTGAGAGGGGGATATGATAAAATAGATGTGTATCTATCTGTATGTCTTGCTTCCTTCCCCCGATCACAGGATTGAAGTGTTGAAGATAATTGGTTAATAAATAATTTGTCAATCAAAAGCAACCATCTAACTGAGAAGCAAGGGCAGGGAAGCTGTGGAAGTGGCTGCTTTTCTCCTCTAACCTCACTGCCAAGTGGCCATGGCTGCCCAAAAACCCTGGGGCCACTGACATGGGCCATGGAATACAGGACGTCAGAAGGCTCTGGGCTCTTTTGACTGTGCTAATTAAGTAGAAGTGAGTGGACTCTCAATGCTAATTGGGATTATTGGCAAACAAGACTGTGTCTTCTTTCCTTTCATCATAATTCTCCCGCTGCTAGTGTCCAGGTTATTGCTGTATGGCCTCAACCATTATCTAGGCTGAATGTGTGTTTGTTCAATTGAAAGGATGCTGGAACACGTCGTAACTAGATCTGGGAGGTGAAGATTCCTAAATTAAATGTACAAAGCCAAGATGCAGTTGGGAGGCTGCTGCTTTCAAACAGGCAGGTGTAAGGACAATTACGTGAGAACACCAAGTTCTGTGTGGCCCAGAGAGGATCTGGAGAATGTTTTGACATGCCCCAGTCAGGTAGTTTGCTGTTTGTAGTAATTCTTACTGTTAGGATTTAACTGTTTCCACTCATTGTGCATCTTAAATTAATTTTTATTGAGCTTTAAGAGTCTCTGGAGGACAGATTCAAACCATTTGAGTCAGATCTGGTTGTCAAGATGCATCAGCTGCTTTGTTGGAGTTTTGGTTGGTGGTTGTTTTTTAGCTTTTCATGTGTGTGTGGTTTCTTTTCTTTTCCAAATAAAAGCTTTGAGTAATAGGATCCTGCAAGCTGTTGTAAAGAACAAGTGGTGGTCTTGCACAGATGAGAAGTGCCTGCTCTGCATGTGTTTGGTAGCTGGTTGCTTTACCCTGGGTACTCTGTGCCTGGCAGCTTGGATGAGTGTGTGTGTGTGGGCTTCCATGTTCCAGCACTATGGGATTGTCCTTTTAGTGCAATGGGTGTAAGAGTGGAAGTTGATGAGTCTCGATGTTTTGATTCCTAATTCTCAGTGGTATTTGCATTTGCTGTCCATGATACAGCATAACATCTTGAGGGGGGGAGGCAGACATGCTTTCCTTCCATGTCCTGTGTCATCAGCTTTCCTTTTACCTTATTTTTTTGCTCTTATTATTTATTAGCTCTTGAACTGGCCACTTTGCAGAGGAGGCCACCCCAGAGCATGATTGGTTTCACTGGCTGGAGGAGTTGCCTCTCAGGCAACTGTAGGGGCTACTTAGGTGACTTGGATGGGAAAGAAAAAGGAATTTCATGTCACATTTATATAAAAGGCTCACCAAAAAACCATGAAGTGGAGCAGGCTACCTACTTCCAAAGCATGTGTTTGAGGACAGAAGTGGTTTGCAGCATATTATGCATTCTAAATATTGGAACAGTGCAGTAAATAGCAATAATCTTATTAGAGGGAGTGGAAATTCTCTTTAATATATTATCTGTGAGGACACAAGGGACCCACAGACCTTCTCTCAGTTCAGCCTGTTTTTCATGTTTACATTTCTACATTTCATTCACATGCATATTAAACAAAAAACCAAACAAACCACCAAAAAAACCCCAACAACAACAAACCAAAGCAACCCAAAAAAAGGATTTTTTTTTTTTGACTTGCCAGATGGATTTTTCATGAGGACTGTTACGCATTTTCTGTGTGTTGTTTGAATACTGAGGTGTTTGTGTTTGGGGAGTGGGGTGTTGTTTGTTTTTAGTTTGTTGGGTGTTGGTTGTTTTGTTGGTTTTGGTTTGTTTTTTTTTTCCCTGTTTATAGTGCATTGATTTGTTGTTAAATTCAGCCTCTCTGCCATGCCAGAAGCGTGCCTTTGGGAGTGTTTCTAGGCTGCTTGTAGTATTCTTGGCTTCTCCTTTTCTTTTCCATTCTTCTCTAACTGCTCTTGCAAGTTATTTAAAATAAACTGGACACTTGCAAAGGCTTTTTTTGTTTTTCATTTTGTCCCAGACTTCTTGCCCTTTTAAAAGGACATTTTTTAAACAAACAAACAAAAATATCTTCCTGAGCTCTTTTTCTGTTGCCCAATGTGCTCAAGCCTGGCTGAGCTCAGTGAAGGTCCCGTGTGAGCCTGCTACTTGTGACTTTCCAGGGATGTATTTTCCAGGGATGGTCCAGGTTGTGATAAAGGCACCTGAAAAGCTGCACTGCAGCAGATGACAATCCAGGCATGCACCAGAAATGGGTTCTTGGCTCTTGAGAGTTCCACCTTTTTGGAAAGGTGGCTGAGCAGAGCTGAGCTACTGGGTTACCTGATGGAGAAATGAAAGATGTGAGCATTTGTCATGGCCACTCTGACCTCACCATCGAGCAATTAAGAGAAAGAAATCTAATTTTTTTTGCCATCACTTTAGCTCTTGGAATTCCCTCGTGGCTTATTGTACAAAAGGCTGAAAAATAAGAGTAATAATCCGATTTTTGTCTCTTTCTAGTGTTTTATGTTTTCCATTAAAGCCTTGCTGCTATGCTGCACTGACTTTTTGAACTGCAGGATCAAAAATGCTCCCTTTTTTTTTTTTTCTTCTTCCCTCTCTTTTTCAGTGAAGACTGTCTCTGAGAAGGATAAATATTATTGATTGAGGTATTTAATACACTAATGAAACCCACAATTATCGACTAGGTAATTAATATACTGTCTAAAAGTAAAGTTTGACAGCACATATAGGAAAGCTATATTGACTTGGGCTGCTTTGGCAACGTGCCTCACAGGTTGTTATTTATAGACATCGAAACACGTTCTTCTTCAAGCCATGATTCAATCCCACTTTCTGCTTGCCACGAGCTAGAAGGTTGCCATTCTTCTTGCTGACTGCAAGGCTTTCATATGATCTGTGGGGAGCTGAGATTTGGAGCGTTTAGCTTTGTTACCCTCTTGCACTAGATTAATTTTTTTTTTTGGTTTTGGAGCTGAAGCAACCATGTGTGTGGTGCTGTTTCTTCCAGCTGGGCAACCAGACTTCTCCAAGCAGCTTTTCTGCTTTTTGTTAAGCATGTTTGTAGGTGGTTTGGGGTTTTGGGTGGGTTTTTTTCATATTTGCTTTTTGTGGTTAGTTGTTGTTGTTGTTTTTTTTTCTCTTTTGGACTTGCTTTTGGTTTTGCTGACCTTGACAAGCAATGAAAACACAGGAAATCTAAGGGACATCTTGATAGACCTGGGAGGGTGCTATCAAAGGATTTCCTATCAGTATGGCTGTCTCTGTGGTTTTTTTAAAGCAGCCCCTGTGTATGATTGGTGTAGGTTCAAGGTGATAAACATATCAGCTGAAGTGGCCTTTCTTAAGCCCAGCAGCAAGGCTTAGTCTTCTCCCTGAACTGACAGATGATCTGCAGCCTGTGTGTGTTCCTGCCTTGATCCAGCCCTCAGCGGTGCTGCATCCCCGTAGTTTTAGTTGGCCTGTGGGTGGTAGCTCACCACATCTTCCTTCCCATTGCTCACCTGCCGATGAGCTGCCTAGGGAGGTAGTTGAGTCACCAGCCCTGGATGTGTTTAAAGGTCGTTTGGATGTGGTGCTTAGGGCTATGGTTTAAGGTGAATCTTGTAGAGTAGGGTTATAGGTTGGACTTAGTGACCCTGAGGGGCTTTGCCAGCCTGCATGTTTCTCTGATTCCTCTGCTAACTCTGCTTGCAGCCCAGCCTTTCTCTGCTGCTGCTTAAGTTGCCATGAACTGCTTTTAAATTGCTGGGAAGCTGAAGCCCCATTTGGCTTGAAGTTGTTGGTGTACCCTGTGAGATGTTAAACTTCTTAGCACCAGGTGAAGTTATTTACATCGAACTCAGAAGCTGATAATGAAGGTTTTTTTAGATTTCAAGTGATTTAAAAAAAAAAAACCCTTCCAAATCCCAAGTGTATCAGCTATCTGGTAATTGGAGCTTGTGCTGTCATTAAAAATGACAGCTTTCTCCAATAACATTCTTAGTGCTTGTAAAATGCAGCTAACACAACCTATATTTAACTTGTATTAGCTAGAATTTCCTTTCTCTGCTTGCTTACTTTCAGGGCTTTGGTGACAATACCGAGGTCCTTCTCTATTCATGAACCATGGATTGTTTGACCTGCTTGGAAAACCTGAAAGCTTTTCCCCAGCACTGGACAACCCTGGTATCTCTGTTGTGGTTTTCCCCACGGAAGGTGGTTGTTTTGTGTTTTGTTTTTTTTTCCTTAGCCACCAAGCAGAAACCATTCTTTGAGCAGAAATAAACCTTCAGCAATAAAAAAGTGGTGCAGGAAAGCCCAACATGGCTTTTTTTTTTTTTTTTGTAGATTAGCAGAAAGCTCCTATCCTTAACCCTGCTGAACAAACAAAACCTTTTTTTCTCCCTCCCCCCCCTTTTTCCTTTCTGATTCTCTGCGGTCAGTTAAAAACATTTGCATGTTGAATCGTTAAGGCTCTGTCCCATAATTGAGATGCTGGGTAGCAATCTGCTCCCCTCCTCCGCCTGGAAGTGTTCCACACAGAGCCCTCTAATTAAACAGAAAATGGTTTGTCATATGTAACTGCCTCTTCTGAATGTAACAAACTCATTTCAAGAGATGCCAACACCATCTTTATAGCTGTTTTAATAATCTTCTCTTGAATCAGAGAGGGCTCTAACCTCGTATTTCACTTCACCAGCTGTTTATTTTGCTGTTGTGGGGTGGGGTGTTTTTTTTTCTTTTTCCTCTTGCACTGACAATGTGTAGACTCTCTCTTTTTGTGTGTATGTGTGTGGAAATCCTCATTAGAGTAACTGAGTTCAAGTCTGCAACAGTCTGTATGGGCTGCTGCTGCTTTTGAGCATGACTATTTACAGTGGGAGCACGTGCGGGCTTTCAGCTCTGAGCCCTGTCAATCACCTGCCTGTCGTGCAGGGAGGGAGCCCAAAAAGCTTCGCTGCCGTCCCCGTTTGCTGGGGAAATGAAGGTGTTTAGGCAGTTCTTAAAGCTAACATCTATTTTGCAGACAGATGTGCATGCCACAGCCACCCTCCCCACACGCCTGTAATAGAAACCATTAGCTTCGCCGCCGCCCCAGCGCCGAGGAGAGCTGCAGTGTGTTCTTAATGCATGAAGTGTGGTCTGGGTAGGACACAAATAGTGTAGCAGATTACCAGGTAAAATTGGCTTTTACCTCTCCCCCATCCTTCTCAGACACTTTCCTGCCAAACTTCAGCTTTCAAGTCGGCGCTCAAAGAAATTCTCTCTGTGTAAAAGGCCTCTTGCTGCCTTTTAAATTGGCTAATGTTTGGCAGAAAATCCGAATAGCGGGTACAGTTATTTAGTGCCTTCATTACTTACTGCCTGGAGACTTTCTCTGATACTACTGCCTCCTGTTTATGCAGGGCGTGCTTGTGTCTGCTTCTCCTCTGCTTGTCTTTCAGCTAGGTGAGGACCTGTAGGAGCTCGCAGTGGCGTGCCACAGCCTCATGTCCTGGGAAATTACTTTTTCTGTGGACAAACCCCATCCCCTGCGCTGAGAACAAAAGCCCTCCCCTACTGTAATGGCTTACTGCATGGCAGCACCAGTCAGAAGATGAGGAGCAGTGTTCTTCCAGCAAGCCATGTTGTTAACATCCAGCTGGGATGTGAAATTCACTTCTAGCTTTATATCTCTAAATATTGCGAGCCTGATGCCACCATCTTCTAAAAGGGAAGGAACAGCAAGCAGACTCCTGTCAGTTTGTTAGAGCATATTTATAACTCACATGCTAATTCCCGCTCTTGACTCATAATAGCTTCTGAATTCTGAATCTTTAAATTCCGGATCTCATGTTTTGAGGTTAATCCATTCAGATAGATTGGGAAGCAGAATTTATAATTTGGAGAAGTAGTGTCAGCCCTTCTTTGCTTCAGCCAGTCAGTCTGTCTTGGCACTGGGTCCCACCAGCAAGCCAAGGCTTGACCCTTCCTCACAGACCAGTCAAAACCAGCCTGTTCGTTTTATCCGGTTGCAGTTTCCTTCACACTCAAACCCTGGCCCATAAGCTTAAGAGTCACAGTAACTGGCTGTCAGCATCCTTGCCTGATTCTCATTTAACTCATTCAGCTTATGGTGAGCCTTAACCTATTTTCCATGCTGTCTCCAAGTGTACAGCTCTTGCAAAGAGATTAATCAGACCAACAAGCCCATCTCTTAATTTTCAGACTTCTCCCACGAAGCAATAGAGATTTTACAAGGTTTGAAGAAAGGAGCAAGGTTAATGTAGCACCTGTCAGTGGACAGGGCCTTGAGCATCAGCCCTTAAAGCAGCCTTTGTGGTAGGAAGCCTGTCTCACCACAGCTCTTGCTGATGCTAAAGCTCCAGAAGCTGCCTTTACCTTGTAGAAAGCTTTGTCTGACTTGCTGTCATTATGCTGCAGTCGTGTGTTGCACTGGAGGAGAGAGCAGGCTCATTACCAAGAAAGGTTTAAGGAGAAAGTAACTTTTTGTTTCTCAGAAAAAGAATGTTTGTTTGGGTGTTTTTTATCAGCATTTTAATTACCATGTTTGGAAGCAAATGCAAAAGGACAAAGCAGTGACTGTGAATTTCTTTTTGAAACTTTAAAATGTGGTTTCTGATTTTTTTTTTTTCTTCATTCAGAGCTGGTGGAAGATCACAGTGTTTTAATGATCCCTGTTAGTGTTATTTCTTATGACTAATGAGATGTCATCTGGTGTTAATGACGGGTCCAGTCCCAGAGCAGCAACCCCTTCCTATGCTTTGCCCTCCTATACTTTGAGTGGTTTGGGACTTGCGTATGTTGTGGGCAGAAGAGGCACTGTGCCACACTCAGCTCAGGTGAGAGATCTGCTAAACCTGAGGTGGATGATTTAGCATTTCCCCCAAGGGATGCTCCTGAAAATAAACTTTAGACTCTGCTTGAACACCTTTAGTTTATTGTGGTGGGTGCTAAGTGCTTACAAGGGGGATGTTCATCCCAACTGAAGCTTGCAGAACATAGTGTGCCAGCTGTGTGTGACTGCACCCATAAATCCCCTTTCCAGGAGCTCCTGGCTGTGCACTTTATAAGCAGGCTTGTAGCAAACACCTTGCGATGCATATTCATTATTTTGGCTTTGCTTAATGCATACAGCTTGAGGGGGGAGAAGGAAGTGACTTCTCTCACCAATTTATGTTCCCTGAGCTCTAATCCTCCTCCCCTATTTGGCACAGTTAACTTTTAGTTGCAATTTTTTTGTTGTTGTTTTTTTTGTTTTTGTATCTCGCAGAAGCAAGTTTTAATTGCGCTACACAAGTCCCTTTCTGCCAATAGTTCATTAGACTTCATGAATGCTCCAACTGAAGAATAGTCTCTCTGGATTAGCATCATCTTCCAACATACCCTTCTTGTTGGATCACTGTCAGCTGAATTGGTAAAAGACTATTCCTGGGTTGAGTCAAAAAGTACTGGGGGTGAGATACAACAACCTGCAGGCTTCCAGACAAATGAGCAGAAACCAGGGGAAGCCATAATTCTGCATTCAGGACGTCACAGGCATGGCAGGAGCTTTGGAAAGTCTAGATTAAAATGTAGCTATTTTTCTTCTGGAAATAGGAAGAAGGGATTTGGTGCCAGTCAGAAGCAAAGCCTACCTGATTCAGGCAGGAAGCTAAATTCACTGCAACAGTTTCCCTAAGAGCTGGAGAGCAGCTGCAGTGCCTAATCAATAGGCAGAATCCAGAGGTGCTGGCAGAAATGTCTCCAATATGCCTATGGTAATTAACTGCCTTATCAGGTGTATGTCTGAAAGCCTTAAATGATCACCCTAAGATTTCACAAACAGCTTGGTGCAGCTATGTGTTGCCTGGGCTGCTCCTCTCCATAAAGCTGTTAGTGACCCCAGTTTCCATCAGCGGGGCAAGCCAGGTCCGTGCTGCTGCCGAAGCTGAAGGTGATCCAGCAGTGCAGCCACTGGAATAACCCTTGGAAATAGGGTTTAGGCTATAAACCTTGTTTCAGCTCTCTCATAAGAGCTGTTCATCCTGGCAGATAAGTCATCGTGCTCCTGTCTTTAAAAATGACTGCCTCAGCTATTGTCTGCAGAAAATCACCTTTGTTTATTGTGCATCTTCTAATGGCTCAACCAGCAGAGTAAAATTTAAATAAGTAATTATTGTGCTGAAGGCACAGGCTAAATGGAATGATTTCCCTGGCTGCTTTGCCCTTTTGGCTGCACTCTGAGCACAAGACAGCTCTCTCCTGATCAGGTGGGTTCTAACAGGCAGATTTTGGCAGCTCACACACCTTTTGCTCTGGGAGCGTTTTTGCTGCTCAAGGGCTGCCTAAGCAAAGTTACATCAGCTAAATCCTTGGTACAACCCAAGGAAAAACATAATCTTAGGGCTTGAATATTTTTTTTGTTGTTGTTGTTTTTGGTCTTTTATCTAGGGAGAGGTTGCTGAGTTTGTTAGTTTGAGTTTGTTCTGGGTTTTGTTTGTTAGGGTTTTTTTTTTAACTCAGTGAAGAAGAGCAGAACTTGGGTGTGGATTTATTTTTTTTTTAATCCCAATAACAACGCAGGGATTTTTCACTCGGTGTCCCCTCCAAACACTGGCCCCTCAGAAGCCACCAGCACTACTTGTGGAGCCAGCAGGTGGAGCTTGAAGAATAGCATCATTTTCCAACCCCACTTGTTCCTGGTGCCCATTGAGTGGGAGCTATCTGTGCTGAAATCCTGATTGAATAAAAATTGTTCATTATGCAAACTGTCTGGTTCAGTACACAGAGGCAGCCCCCAGGCACGGACCCCAAGTAGCTGCTTTCTCTTTCCCCAGATTAAAACATATGAACTGCTTTGATGTAATCTTATAACAAAGCCTAATGGAAATTTTATATCCTCTGAAGTTGACTGTCATTTCTCATTGCCCTGCTTCCTCTGGCCTATTAATACTCCAGTCCAGAGAGTGGTGGCTGAACTTGGCACTCTTTCTTTTTTTTTTCCCCTCTCACATACAGTATGCTTCCCCATCCCTCCTCAAGTTTTTATTTACCCTTAACTACTGTTAGATTACATTACAGTATGTTTAATCCCTTGTTTTATTTTGGGGTTTTTGTGTGTGTGATGGTTTTGGTTTTGTTGTGTTTTGTTTGGTTTTTTTTTTCCTATAGCTATTTATCATTTTAATGGAATGCTGCAGAATATTACATTGTGCAATGTGCTTAAATTGATAAATTGTATTAGAAAAATATTGGATGGGATTTTTAATGGTAAGTGGGGCTTTAGTAGATATATTTTCTCATTAGTGGACTAACTGTGCACAGACTGCATGAGGCTGGAATGTTAAGGATTTGGGGATAAGCTATATTTATGACTTATTTGACTAATTAAGGCACAGTTTTATCATAAAGTTTTTCCTAGACTTTGCTGAGCAGGAGGAAGGAGCAAAACTTGCCCCAATGTAGTTACTCTACAACATCAGTTGCCATAACAACTTCATGCAATACTATATTTTTACTTGAAATTCCTTTTAAGACTCAGTTGCTGTAATAATTTGTTTCAGCTGCTAAAAGGCATGTTTCTCTTTGTGGTGGTTTCAAGGCTCTCATTACAGTAACAAAAAAGTGGTTGTGTTAATATAGACTCTTTTCATTTCAACATATGCAAAAGTTCAATAGAGTCCAAAAATAGAATTAAAGGGTGGAGGTGATGAATCTGCTATAAAATCTCTTCCAGTCCTAAGGAAAGAGGAATGGGCTTAGCTGGTGAAGGTGAACTTTATTAACAGCCTTAAGGAGAGACTCTGCTGCTCCTTTGTACCCAAAATTATTGCACCCAATGGGGATCTAAAAATGCAACTTGATGTTGTGTATCCCACTGCCTTGCCTCGGATCCATGCCACTGAGCTTCAGCCAGAGCTAGAGACTGTGTTTACTCTCTGAAAGAGTTGAAGCTTAACCCCACATCTTTCCACTGAAGCCACTGTTCTTTGGGTGAAGCTCCTCCTGAAGTCTTTGCTCAGGATAAGAACAGCAGAAAGGAGCTTCAGCTCCTCTTGATGCATCTGCTACTTTAATTCATCAAATAATCACCTGGTGCTGAATGTATATTGTCTAGGTTTTGGCCAGGGGCGTACTAGAAGTGTAAAAACAATTTTCAGGCAGCCTGGAGTGTTGTCTGATTTCTGATTCCAACTCTAATTCAGCGGAAGACAAGGAGTGCGTGCTAAGAAAGTTGCTGGCTTTTACTCTTAACCCTTTCCTGCAGCTCTGGGGGCTGTTACTGCCTTCCAGGAACACACTGTGCCATAGCTGCCCCTGCCCATTCAGCCTTGCACCATCCCCCATCTGGCTTTTGGCGCCTCGTGGTTGAGGCAGCAGTTCCTCAAGCAAGTCCTTGTTCTGGTTCAGCATATGGGCACTGTTTCTGCTGGTGCCAGGCAGTAACAAAGTTTTAAGCTATTTGCTTGATGGAGACAGGAAAAATACAGTTTTATCATCCCTGGGCTTCTCGGGGCCACAGAGCAAGACTGGGAGATGTCCTGGTGGCATCTCCAGATGTTTCTGCAAGGACCAGAGAGGAGGCAGAAGGGGAATGTGCTGTCTGCAAAGCTGTCTATGGGCAGGCTCAACTTGGATAAAGAGATGATGGTTCAAGTTTAGTGCCAAAGGACTGTGGCCTCTCTAGTGAGGCCCTCCTGGGGCAGGGTTGGGTTGTTCAAGGTGGTCAAACTGATTTTAGTCCAGAGCAGAACCAGTGGATTTACTCTCTGGAGGAGAGATGATGCACAGAGCCTAAGCCCACCCTTATTCTTTGGCTCCAGAGTGTGTGGAGGAAACACCTTCACTGCAAGGAGGACAAAACACCAAACTGCCTTAAATCTCTCTAGATCCCACCCCTCTGCCTCTTCAACATGATTCTGAACTCTGTCATTTTACAGACCTCCAGATGGATCACAGGCTTCTGATATGCTTATGGCTGTTTTTTCCCTGCATTGATGGGTTTTTTTCCCCCCACTCATTTTCTTATTCCAGTTCCCTCTGTTGAATTAAAAGGGTTAAAACAGTCACATTTCACATCCCCTCTCTCTGGCCCGTTGCAACCAGGACCCTTGGATTTTTAACAGCAGTGGAGATAATGGTCACTTAATGCAGCCCCCTGCCTGCAGCGAAATCTTCATCAAGCTTTTCCTGCAGCCTCCCTCGGGCAGCTCATCTCATTGCTTAATTGTCTTTATGCTTTCTCACAGCTTCATGTTTTAACTGTATTTCCCTCAAACTGCAGCTGTGGTTTGGCTGCGTGGCTCAGCAGAGCAACCCCTTTACAACTTGGTGTCTGCAAGCCCTGGCTGTGAAATTTGGGCTGGGCAAATTATTTTGGGTGAGTAGAGATGATAGAAAAGGGCATGTCTCACCATGAAACATGAATCATTCCTCTTGCCTTTTACTCCTTGTTGTAGTAACATTATTCCTGGGGAGTTTCTTTGTGTTGGTGAGCTTTGTTTTTTGGTTGGTTTTTTTTTTCTATTTATGTGTTTGTCAGATGCAATTCCATCAGAATTCTAAAGGAATTCAGCACGAATTAGTGGCCACTTAACGTTACAGAGAGCTGCGATGTAAATGTACTCCATGATCTCATCTACAACTCGGTCCTTAGCGGATGCTTCAAGGTAGAGATTTTTTTTTTTTCCTTCCCCCTAAAGTGGTCATAAATTGCAACCAGTCATTGGACTCCCTCCAGTCCTAGAGCAATTACTGGGCCAGTTCAGCTGAAGGGTTTGATCAGGTGTTTTACTAGCAGGATTTTATTTCACTAAATGAACATCTCCTAAAGAACCGGGAATGTAATATTTACACGTTAAAGTGCTGCTGTAATGGCACTGCATTTAACTTCACTAGGAGACCAGGAATCCCGTGGTAAAATGCCTGATAACTGCTGCATTTACCAGGGGAATGAATTTATAGCAATTGAATTCCTCCAGCAGAACAAAGGACTGTATTATGAAAGCACCCTCTTCTCTCTAACAACAGCTTGGAGCCAGGCCTGTTCCTTGCTCTAGGAGACGGCGCAGTGTTGCTTTGCATTGTCGTGGTCGTTGCCTTGACCAACTGCCTGCAAGTATTTTGGATGTGAAGAGAGAGGGGGATGGTATCCTCCTGCTTTACCCTTGGCAGGTTGCATGTGACTGAACATCTTGTTTGGTAATTCTGGGAGAGGTTCTCCATGGAAAGCAGCTATTATGTGCAAGCTAAGAATGTGGAGTGGTGATGTAGGTGGGACTGTAATCCACCTACTCCAGCCTGCATTTACCCATCCTCATGGTGAGCAGCAGTGCCTGTGGCGTAGTTGCAGAGCTGTTCAAAGGCTATCCCTCACTCCTGGACCCTCCCTTTCCCCTCTTTCTGTGTCCAAGGCTTGGGATGAGCATGTTTATGCTACCACACCATGCTGTCCTAGGAAAAATTTCTTCCCTGCAAGACTGGTCAGGCATTGGAACAGGTTGTTTAAGGAGGTGGTGGAGTCACCATGCTTGGAGGTGTTAAAAAACATGTGGACATGGCACTCTGGGACATGGTTTAACAGCCAGGGTAGACTTAGGTTAATGGTTGGACTTGATGATCTTAGAGGTCTCTTCCAAACAAAACAATTCTACTCCTGGCTCGCATTAGCCACCTCTGTATAAATAACTCATGTTCAGCTCCATGGCTCCCCCTTTCCCTCTATTTTCTTCCATTGATATTAATAGTAGCTAATTATTGCTTTTACTATTAGGTCATGTGTTGTAAATACACTAAATGCAGCAGGCAGCCCGTGCTGGCTGGTGTGCTAATGCCTCGATGCTGCCTCTTTAACATGCAGCCTAATTGCCTCCACGCACACTGCTGCCTGACATGCCTTTTTTGGGGGGGATAATTGCTCCCAGAGTCTCAATGTTTTAATGTAGTCTGTATTACAAGGTCTAGCTAAAAATTGTTCAAAACAAACCTTTGGGTGCCATTCCAGGAAAAAAAATTATAAAATCATATTGGAGCTTGGCAGGAAAAGCAGGGAGCTTTCCTTCCAGCCTCTCTTCTTTTTCTTCTTCTTCTTCTTCTTCCCCCTCTCCTGCCTGCAGCTCGCTGTGCTGGGATTAAGGGGTTGTGGAATCCCTTCAGAAATGAGCCCTGCAACAAGGTCTCAGCCATCACTCTGCTGCCTGCATCCATGGGTGGCTGTGAGCTGAGTCAGTGACAACCTGGTCACTAGTGAAAAATCTTCTTAATTATTTAAAGGCTGGTAAACTCCTGCACTTATTGGTGTGGGCATAAACTGTAGCTACACTAATTTCCCCCTTTAATCTCTCCTGGAAGAGCTGAGTGCCTGCTCTCCTTGGCATTGTGTTTCCCTGAAGAAAGACACTTTGAAGAAGTCAGCTCCTTGCTCAGGATGCTGATGTGAATGAGTCCCTCAGCAAACAAGTTTTAGGCTTTTACCCTAAAAGCACTTGAGGGTTATTTGTGAGTGTAATGTCAAGACAGCCTAATGGGAGATGTGTGCCCCTGTTCAGTTTTAAACTGCGCAGCACCGTGCGCTTCCCAGGTGTGGTGTTAGTGCTGATTTTGCCTTTTTCTCCACTTTCCATCTGGGAGATGGAATAAAGCAGAGCCCTGCTTCGCTTTCTGCAAGGAGACTGTCTCCTCTACTGCCAGCTCCAAAAGATACCTTCCCACTGCTTTTTATGGGACCTTTTGCTTCCCTCTCTCAAGCCAGTAATGCAGAGACTGCTGCTTTGCAAAGGTCACAGTCACAGACTGGTTGGAGTTGGGGGGGAGTCACCTAGGTCAAGGCCCCTGCAGGGAGCAGGACCATCTTTAACTAGATCAGATCATCAGAGATCAATCCAACCTGAGCTGGAATACCTGTAGGGATGGCACATTGACTGCCTCTCTGGGCAGCCTGGGTCAGGGTCTCACCACTCTCAGTATCAAAAATGTGAGGCTAGGATGGGGCCTCATATCCTTGCCTCGATCAGCTTCACACATCCCTCTTGTGAATGATCTGACTTGGTGATCTTAAAAGTCTTTTTTGACTGAAAGGATTCTGTTTCTTCCTTCTAACTGGTCCAAATCTCCCCATTTTAGTTTAAAACCATCACCCCTTGTCATGTCACAACAGGCCCTGCTAGAAGAACTTCATCCACAGCTGACTATGGTCTAAGCAAGTTGTACAGAAGAGCTTCTGCACACCTTCTGCAAGGTGCTGCAGGAGAGTTAATTTTCCTCCCTTTCCCACTCTGGGAAGAGCAGAACAGAACATATGTGCTGTTACCTCTTAATTCTTCTGTGGAGCGTTAGGACTAATAAAAACCTTTCAGGGTTTCTGATGTGAGAAGCAGCTGATGTTGCATGCTAAGAAACAATGACTGGGTTAAAAAGAAAAAAACAAAAAAGAGAGCTCCATGTACTTCTTCCAGTGACAGTGATGGTGAAAAGGCTGCTGACCCCCTCCTGCGACAGGTGACACTCTTCTTTGCTTGACTAATTGCATTGGCTCTGCATACCTAGGTGGTAGCAGGGACTTGAGAGCCTGAATACCCTTTAAATAACGAAGTATTGAAGCCTCATTGCTTTCATGTTTGTCTGCTTGCTTCTAATTATTGAAGGCAGCTGACTTTAAAGCATAGGCCATTTCCTCCCCTTCCTGCAGCGGGGTCATAACAGCTTGTTTATACCTCCTAAGCTGGTTTGCTGCAACAGATTGTGACTTTAAATAGAAGGTTGCTAAGAGTGAGGTAAGGGTGCCAGGAGAAATGAGCTTGCTCCAAACAAGTCACTTGGTATTTAGGGGGAGATGAGAGCAACAGGCAAAAAAGCATCAGCAGGGAGGTGAGGACTGGGTGGCTCTCCTTAGTGGTTGGTGTGTTGATATGTGTGTGTGTGTGTGTGTGTGTGTGTGTGTTTGTAGGTAGGTATCTGTGTTCTGTTGGAAAGCAGAGGGTACTGTGATGGAGCTTGCTGTGTCCTGGGGAAACCTCTCCCAGGATTTTCCTGGCTCATCTCACGTGACCACACCATTGTTAGTTGTTTATTCATCCCTGGCAAATGCCAATAGCTCCTGTTTGGCATTGGGCTGAATACCAAAAAAGTTGATTCACTCACTCAAAAAAACAAACCCAAACCTACACTGGACAAATGCTACAAAACATGTGTTGGTAAAGAGGTGGACTGAGTGATGAGCACACTTTCTGTCTCTTATTTCTCTGACTCATATGGCCCTAGCTTAGTGCAGATTTTATTATCTTATCAAACAATTAATTACCTAGATCCTTTAATTTCATATATATACAGTTTGAGACTGTTGTTTTTGTCTCCAAATGCCTCTTATCCTCTCCCCAGTAGACTGTTGCTGCTAAATAGATGGGATTATGTTCTTGGTGGCCACACCAGATTTATTTATACTGCTAAGCCTGCTCTAGGAGTTGGGGTGAAGATGCCTATCAGGCTATCAAATTTTGTTTTACCCTCTTGGATATAGTCCCTGGCAGGCTTCTTCTAAAATCTTGGGAAGAAAAATGAATTCATTAGACTGACTTTAGCATAATTTTTCCCTGGCTTTGATTTTAATCGAAATGCAGGTTTGAAATTGTTTTACCATTAGAATCTGTTGACTGAACGTCAGAGCTAAGCAATTCCCCACTCCTGGTCCAGAGATGCATCCTGCGTGCTTAGGTAAATCCCAGACAGAGAGCGGAACAGCAGAAGAGGCAGAAATTAGCCTCTGAGGTTTGCAAATGCACTGCAGGCTGATGTCTTTCTGCATTTCAAGGACCTAAGTTCAATTGCAAGGCTGTTACTCTGCTTCTCCATAACGGGCAAACAAATCAATTAAAGTGGTCTGTTCCGAAGGCACTGCAGAAGGGAAGGGAAGGCTTGTTTTGAGTAACTGCTTTACGAGGTCTGATGGGTGTGAGTTAAACATAACAGCCTTTTATCTCCAGATCTGCAAAATCAAGGCAGTGTGTTTTACCCAGGTACCTGGGAGCAGAGGGAGGAGAGATTCGGGGGAAGCTCTTTAGTAGGTTACTAAAGAGTGATTCTGCATAAGGCGCTGGAGCTGGTTTTCTCCGAAGACCAATTTATCCAAGCCCCAGTGACTGCAGTGAGTCTGTAAGTCCCAAACCTCAGGGCTGCAGCTCAGCATCCATACAAGCAGGAGATGCTGCGGGGACCATGAGGAGAACTGGAGGAGGCTCAGACCTGTGATACCTTAAAGATGGAAGTTGTGTTTTGGAGAGCTTGTGTGCCCATGTTTACTGTAACACTGGCTAATGAGACCTGCGCTGGGTGTAAGCATTTGAATTTTGGAGAGCTTGGCTTTGCAGGTCAGTGCGGTGCTGAGCTGGGACACAACATCTTTGTGAATGAGAAATACATTTTAAATCCCACAGAGTAAGGATGTCTGTGTGCCTTGCTGTCGGCTGGCAGGGTGTGCGACCACAGCAGCGTCCTCCAGGTAAAGATAGAATTTAGCCCCTAAGGCTGCAGGTAGCCCCCCCCCTCCCCCACCTGGCCAAAATCTGCTGCGTGACAGACAGCAATTTTCTTTGCTTGCAAGAAGGACGAGGTCAGAACGTCCTGTCGCCAGGACCGGTATAAATCGAGAGTAATTGGGCTGGAATTGGTGGTTGCAGTGATGTAAGAAGCGGTGTAAGGCAGAGGTGAAGCCAGATCCTAATGACGGCTCCTAGCTGCTCTGTGAATTCTGCATAGAGATCAGCACTTCCAGCAACAAAAGAAAGTAGGTCAGCGCCAGGTCCCCCTCCCCGCCTGCGCGCTGGAAGCACATGTGTTGGATTACACGCCTGCAGATTGAAGCAGGACTGACTCTGATGGTTGAGGGGTTTTTTTATTTCCTTTGGGAAGGTGCATGCAAAGGCAATTTGGTGCTTTGCGACGTGCCGGTGTGGTCGCCCTCACCACGTGGGTTTTCCTGGAGCTGTTGCACCTCTAATGCGTTGAGTCCTCAGGGACCTGTTTGCATGTCAATACTGCAGGGAGAGCGCAGTCCCCGTTCCCCAGTGGCCCGTCTGTGATTTGGAGAGGATGCAAGGCTGGTGGTGGCATCTGAGTGTGAGCCTGGTCCGTGCCCATCTCCTGGTACCCTGATGCTGTTGCCTTGCCTCGCCTGGCTGCAGCCACAAAACTCCAGTTCTACTTGAATGATTATCCAGCACGTTAATTGGGACTCCTGCTATGATTAAAAAGAAATTTCAGATTAAACCCGCCATGCTGTACAGCTCAGGAAGAAAACATCTCTTTATGAACGCAGCAGGAATGTGGGGACTCCATTATTACTATTTTCTTTTAACTTTGAAGAAACTGCCTCTTGCTGCTGTTTTGACCACAAGGAGACAAGCCCGGCAGTGGCTCCGCTACGGTCAGAGCTAAGCGGAAGGGATGCTTGCAGGGAGATAAAATTGCAGGGTGGTTTTCTTTCCTTCTTTCTTTATTTTTTTTTTCCCTCTCCCTTAATGTGATAATCATAATGGATTTATCTCTGTAGACTTCAGATCCTGTCTACGTAGGTCTCCACAGGCTCTGCCGCTCTTGGGCAGAGATCAGAGGGACTTGTAGGTTTTGCAGTCTGAGCGAGTGGGCAAGCCTGGTCCCCGTTTTGAGGAGTAGGATGTGGTGCTTGGCTTACTCAGTTGGTTACACAACTTTTGCAGTGTTGTAGCTGGACAGCTCTGGAAGCGTCTTCAGCTTGCTGCATCCCTGGGGAAAGGCCTCAGGTGAGCAGCATTTGGTGGTTGGTCTAGCTCTGTGAGTTGGAAGGATACCAGTTGCCAGGTGAAGCGTTTTGAGACCAGCAGTGACCTCTTAAACTCTCAAATCTTTGCTCTATTTATTTGCCTTTTGGTGGGCTGTAATGCAGTCTGCAGTCAAAATCCAGCCCTCCTCCACCAAACACTGCCTTCTGAGGGAGACTGTTATCTTGAGGATATCTTCTCCTCAAATGAAGCTTTCTGTATGCAGTGCTTTTGGTTGGACCTGCTGTAAATCCCTCCCCATGGGGACGTGGGGAGCCTCACCCTGCCCATCACACAGCGGGGCACCAACTCCAGCCCTTCCTAAGCACCAGGAGGTAACTGTGGACATTCAATATTGGAGCATGAAACACTGCGAGTGTGCAGCATCCTGGTCCTGCCTTTGCTCCATGCTGGACTCGCTGAGCTGGTAGGCAAGATTATCCCCCATTCACCCCTCCCCTTTTTTATTCCTTCCTTTAAACTTACCTTTTGGTGTTCCAGCTGAAGCAGCATGAGGTGAGTAAACTCCCATGCTCAAAATAAGAGAGGATAAGCTCAGTTTACTTGCATTTATTCATGACTTCACCACTCCACTGGGGCCTGAAAATCAGAGCCAAAAGGAACTGCAGTGAAAATTGGCCTACATGCAATGGCTTTAAATAATCTGCCCTTTTGCTCTAGTTCTGTGTTGAGATGTACTGGGAGCCTGAGGAGCTGGGATCTGACTTGATGTAGGAGCTGCTTTTTTGTTTTCTTGCTCTGGTGTTTGAAGCTGTTGTTGGTTTTCTGTATACAGTGTTACTTGGGGGAAGCTACCCAGCGGGGGTGGGGGATGAAGAGGGAGGGGGAAAAAAAAAATCCATTTGAGAATTGTTGTATTTAGAGCATGACTTGAAACTATCAGAACGAGCACAATGAAGTAGCTTCTGAAAAGAGGAAATAAAAATGAAGGGCTGAAGATGTGTCACAAGTGCTGACACCCAGGGGCAGGGCGTTACATCGGACTAAAAACCATCGTTCCACTGGAAGGAGAATGGTTCATGTTTGTAGTGAATTTGTTTGCACTTGCATTTTTTGCAGGCTGTTAAGGCAAATATGATTCCCAGCTGACGTGCAGTACATGCACATGCCTGACACTTGCACCAGGCAGAGAAGAAGTCACGCAAGCCATCGGAGAGCCGAGTGTGCTGGATGGGGCTCGGCTTCAGCATCTGACCAGAAATAGAAATGGAACCATCTGCAAACCAGGTCATCACTGCTCTTCTGCTTTTTCTCCTGGGCCCCCTTGAATCACATCATGATTTCTTCCCCCCCATCCCATGCCCTGCCCCCAGCTCCCTGCAGCTGGGAATACTTCTCACGTACTCTGCTCACATAATTGCCTCTAATAATTTCTCGTCTGGCTTTCCTTCGTGTGCAAGTCAAACAGGACCACCTTTCCTCTTTCTTTGTCCCCTCCATGTGCCCATTCCAACCCCCACATATCCTTTCCTTTCTGCTGCTCCAGCCTCATCTCTCGCTCTCTTGATCTCGAGGGTTCCCATCTCCCTTCCCCAGAGATCCACCCAGATGGGTGCTTCCCTACCCTTGGTGTGCTGGACGGTTCATAGGCACAGATGTCCTTGGCTGGTCCCAGTGCTGCTTGCCACCCAGCGTGCTTGGGTGCTGCAGGGAAACAGCTTCTACAAGCACTTGGGAAGATGGAGCATGGCAGGAGATGCTGCCAGGCAGGGCTGTTCTATGTGCCTCTGCATTTCGGATGCTGTCACCAACGCTTCAGGGCAGTGCCGTGCTGGCAGCCTGTGTGGAGTGAGATCTGGGAGGTTTCCCATGTTTGCTCTGTGGAAAACCCTTTCAGCCACCCAATGAAGCCAGCGGTCGGGGTCCTGCCATGTGGCTGAAGCTCCAGCAAGTCGAGGCAGGCTGTCAGCATCCCGTGGTATATTTAGTTCAGGTTTAGCAGGGCCTCCATATGTGTGTGTTCTCTTGTTTCCTTTTGCTTTCTACGTGCTAAGTAGATGCAGCAAGGAGTTGAGAAGTCTTCCCGCGGCGGCGAGGATGTGGTTTTGCCACTCCACGTGCTGCTCTGCTTTGGGAGCTGCTTCCCCGAGCTGTGCCTTTAGAAAAGCATCAACTAAGAGCTGGAGAGGAGCAAATGTCCTAAGGTCTCCTTCTATTAGGAGCCCTCGATGACATGGTGGAGCACAGCGCATGTGGGGCTGCAGAACAGCACCCTGCAGCAGCTGGCTGTGCAGTCAGTGGGGTTTGTGTGTTTGGTTCTTCTCGGGAGCCTTTGGCAGGGTAGGTGCCAGAAGGGTCACTCTGCTTTTCCTTCTATATCATTATTTTAAAAAACTTTTATGTTTCAGAATGAGGTTAAGGCATGAGCTGAAAATAATATGGATACTCTGTGAACTGCCAGGAGGGTTAAGCAGAGCTTATTCTGAGGGCATGCAAGGCAACTCATGAGGCAGCCCACCTGGAAATGCTTCTTTAGAGAAGACATGTGAGAAGCCAGGACCTTCGATTACAGGATATTTTAGCTGTAGAAGGATTGACTGAGGGAGTAACTCTGAAAACCTTTTTTCAGGGAGAGCGATTTGTATGCACTGTTGAGAAATCAGGTCTGAGAGAAGTTTCACTAAATCTGTAGAAGAAAAAAAAAAAGAGAGAGAAAATAAAAGGGAAGAAAAAAAAAAGTCACAATGGTAGGCTTGAAGTGGAGGTGTTAAATCTGGGCTGTGAGGTGGGGAAGGTGCAGCACAAAGTCCTGTGCTTGGGATGCTGCAGTATCTGCCCGCAGGAACCATGGGGTGAAGGGGATCACATGGAACTGGCACTGCTCAAACTGAAGTGAACAAAATCCATCTCTTGGGGATCACAGCCCTTGCTGGGAGTGGCAGCTGCTTCTCTGGGAAGTGTGCAGATGTGGGGAAGAGGATGGAAATCTTCCTGGGCGAGTCAGCAAATAGCCAAGAGATTTGGTATTCCATAATGGCCAGGGAAATCTGCAGTCTGTTGTAGGAACAATTCTGGGGTTTAATAGAAGTGTTTTTCTTTTGACCCTGTGTGGCAGAGCAGCTGCTGAAAACCAGCAGATGAGCTTTTACTGTTGCCATCTGACTTTGATTTTCTTCCCTCTCCATTTTCCTTTAAAATCTTCTGTCCCCTGGGCAGGTTTGGGCGGGCAACGATGCTCAGTCTGGGTGCAGGCAGCCTGTGGGGCACAACAGGGCCTGGCTTTGGCAGGATGGAGGTGACAGAGGTGAGCACTGTGCCCAGAGATGTTCTAGTGGCCAGAACGTTGTTGTCAATCATGATTTGGTATTCAGGCAGCAACAAGGTGCATCCATAAGTGTTGTCTGTAAGCACAAAATAGCTCCCATCTCCTGGGGCTTCCTGGTACCAGCAATGCCTTTTATAGAATGATTAAGGTTAGAAAAGGTCTTTAAGATTGAGTCCAACCATTACCTAACTCTAACAAGTCTGGTGCTAAACTGTGGCACTCAACACCACATTTCCTGTGTCTTTTAAACACCTCCGGGGATGGAGGTTCTACCATTTCCCTGAGGAGCCTGTTGCAGTGTTTGAGAACCCTTTCAGCAAAGAGTTTCATCTAATATCTAACCTAAACCTTCCCTGGTGCAACTTGAGGCCGTTTCCTCTCATCCTGTCACTTCTGACTTAACACTTACCTTCTTCCTCAAGCAAGATAGAGGGTTGGGTTGCAAAACTGACTTTTGCCTGGACTCGGAATCACTTTCCCTGGGCAATGACCCAAGTTACTCACTGTGAATGGAATGTGTAACTCTAAACCCATGATTTAGCACCACCCTTGAGCTGGAAAAAACAGAATTAAAAGCATCTGGCAGGTGTGGCAGTGTTTTGTGAGGAGGAGACGGCAAACAGATAGAGAGAAGGAATGGAAAAGAGCAAGGAAAATTTGAGTAATTCGAGGAAGCCTCTTCCAGAGCGGATGACAAACAGCTCCTGCCTGACCCTCTGCCTGTCTGCAGCACAAGGGCTTTGACAACCGACTCCCTGAGAGCAGGGAGCACAGTAAGCTGTCCATAAATCAAAAGCACCCAGGCTATCACATTTGTTTATTACTTTGGATTGTGCCGCTCTGCTCCGGTCGTGTAGCTGTTTTGTTTTGTTTCTTCTCACTGTCTTCCCTCCATACTCCCAAAAAGAAAAAAAAAAATTAATAAAGAAGAAAAGATTTGTTGGAATATAACTGTACCTTTTTTTTCTCTCCTTCCCCCGCCCCGCCCCCCGCTGCCCCCCTGCGCC